>CM077647.1:37262609-37415109 GCA_039707465.1 Rhabdophis nuchalis
CCGGAGCTTGCCCGGAGCACTGGATACTGGTATGGTGCTTCGGAGGGCCCGCCTGCCCAAGCTCCTTACCGGCTTTTACTTACTTTTAAGTCTTCGGCACGTCCGCCCATGGCGTGTACAGTACCTGCGCAACACTCCGCTGAGCAGCTGGAGCATTAAAGAACCTCATGGAGGCGCTAGGTGCTGCGCGTGTCCATGTGATTCGGAATCCACCACTACTTTAAAGCCAGTGTTCTTGCACAATGCCACTCTGGTGTGAAACAACAACAAAGGACGCACCAAAGCAACAGAAATAAAATCGTAGGAGGCCGATCTCGTACAAACTAACAATTAATAAAAATTGGTTCACTTTATAGCCTGGTCAAATGCCTGTAGGCATAACCCACATTTTCAATGCTTTACAGAAGGACAGCAGGATTATTGGAGAGGGGAGGGTGCTAGTTATTCTATGCAGTAGGCACAGCGACTTAGCAGGCATGACTCTTTAGATAGCATTGCTTACCAGAAGGACAGATCATATGCCATTCTTGTCAGATTTTGGAAAGGGCAGAAAGAATTGGAGATAACCAATCCTGCAAACAGCTTGGCTGTGTTCCATGAAGAGTTTTGTAAATAATAACTAACTCCTTGCATTGCACCCAGAAGCATTAGAGATTCGATTTTCATTCATATGACTGAAGAGTTATATTCTTGGTTTCATTTGACTTAAAAAATACACTGTGCATCTCTTACACTGAGGCATACAATATTTTATGATTATGGTATGTTTCTTTAATGATAATGATTTTCATTGGAAAATTCAGCATAAAAAATATATAATTTCCTGATTATTTCCATGATTTATGATGTCCATATTGTATAATTGCTTTTAACCAAGATGGCATTTTTTGCATGAAATATTAGCTGACATTTGGGGTAGAAGATATGGCAGTGAATTAATAATAGAATGTGTATTTGAGAATCTTAAAAAGGAAAAGTGTCTTCTGTGTAGCATTTTGAAGAGTTCCCATTGGACATATTTGCGCCAAATTCTAGCATTACAACCCACATAATTTGCTCCACAAATGGGAACTTAATGGTATTAAAGGACTAAGTTTCTGTCTCACAATTAGGAAAAATGTGAATAGATAGTCTATGCCAGTGGTGTCAGTCTTAAGGCCCGGAGGATGAATTTGGCCCATGGGGTACTTAGATCTGGCACCTGGGGCTTTCCTGGAAACAATGAAGGACTATCCCATGGTGCCTCTGCCAGTGAAAATGGAGCTCAGGAGGGAGCTCCATTTTTGCTGGCAAAAAGTTGTGGGAGGCTGGCTGCAGCAGTCAAAAACTGAGCTCAGGAGCCCATTTTCACTAGCAGAGCACTCAGGCTGCCACAGGTGCCTCCAACTTAAGGGACATCATGCTGGCCATGCTCACCCCGGCCCACCGAGGTGAAACACAACCCTGATGCGGCCCTCAATGAAATCAAGGTTGACACCTCTGGTTTATGCTATACATGGACCTCCTTATCTCTTTCCATAGTCCCCTTTCTCTGTAAAGCAGAAGTAAAAATTAACATATATTCAAAAGAATATTGACAATAACCCCAGCATTTAAGTTATTGCAGTAAGAACCAAATCCTACATTTAGTATTACTAGTATAGATAGTAAAATGTGTTGGATTTGAATTATGTGGTACAGTATTCAGAATAAGATCTATTTTGTGACAAAAAGAAGGGGAACATTATTTTCATACCGTTCCTGGGGATCATTTACAGTTTCTTTTTATATTGAAAAAGTTTTATTGGTTTTACATTTTTCTATAGGGTAGGGTAAGGGATACAAAGAAATTTTGAAAGCATTCACGTCAGAGTCGTCGGCCCTTCCGAGACCTCAAAATACACAATAAAAAAATAACCAAAAAAAAGCATTTTTCATAACACTACAAGGTAAAAGCAAGTACATATACCTAAATTCTCAGTTCCATGCTGTCAGACATTTACAATAAATCCAGAAAATATTATACAAAATTGTTCAGAAAAATCAAGGCAAAGTTATTTTTTCGATCTAAGTCTCTTGGCTATTGTATCTTCTTTTTCTCCTCCCTGGCCCCCAGCGGGCGGGGCCGTGGCCCCCTCCGTCCCCCCTGGATCTTCCCCCAGGGCAGAGGAATGTTTTTTAAGAAAGGCTTCTGCCTCAACAACTGTTTTAATCCTCACTCTTCCTCCTTCCCAGAACACCAGCATCCCTTCGGGTGTCACCCACTTGAACCAAATCCCATGATCAAACAATGTTTTAGACAAGAAGGAAAATTTCCGTCTTGCATCTCGAATCTTTCTAGGAATCTGCTTCAAGATAGTGACCTTTTTGTGTTGGTAAATTAAAGGGTTCTCTCTCTGCGCCCTCAGGATTTCCTCTCTGGTTGACCTTCTAACAAATTTCACATGTATCTCTCTAGGCACTTCATTTATCCTGGCATATGCTGAGTTAATTCTATAAGCTAGGTCAATGTCCCCCCTGATCTCATCTTTAGGTTTTTGTAAATAGTCTGCTAAAATTGTGCTCATAAGATCAGGGAGGCATTCACCAGATTCCTCTAGAACGTTCTGAAATCTCAAAAAATATGTCATTCTTTCCATATCAATCCTAGACACATGCCCATCTATTTCCCCAACCTCTTTAGTAACATTTTTAATCTCTCCCTTAACACCCACCAACCCCCCTTGCAATTCTTCAGTCTTCTGTGTGTTTTCCAGCACCTGGTTCCTGGTATCCAATAGCTCCTTCTTGAAATTGATGTTTTCAGCCCTCTGGGCCTGAATTTCATTTACCAAAGTTTGTATAACAGTTTCAAGAGAAGCCAGCCGTTGTTCTAAACTTGCCAGTGCTGTTTCTTGAGCCATGATTATCTGTTAAAGTCAGTGCCAGCCAAAATGGCGTTTTCAGGGTGGGGCTGGTGAGACTAGCCGGGAGCCAAAAGTTCAGATCAAGGTTGGAACGTTGTAAAATTCAGAAACCAAGAGAGAGACAATTTTCCAGCTCAATAGTTATAATAACGAAGGTAATCCAGAAAGGAATCACAAATCCAACAAGAAAAAAATTCTTCATTAATATCCAGAGAGAGTCCCACTTGTAAAGAGACGCTGGGAATTTTCCATGATTAAAATAGTCAGGCAGGGACAGAGAGAAGCCACTTTCCACCGCCCATCTCAGAGCCCAGAGGAGAGAGTAGAAAAATAAATTCTTTATAACCAGCCAGACCTAGAAACAATGTTGCAAGTAGCCGCATACCACTTTCCCTTGTTAGAGACAGTCCGGATTTAAGATTTCCGCTTTCTCTTCCAGAGAAGCCATTTTTAAGTGCCGCTTAAATCCGAGGGGTTTTTTTTGGAAACAAACACCCCCCTCCCAGTCCGTTCAGCCTGGCTGGCAGCAAGGAAAAAGTCTTTTTAAAACTCACTCTCTCTCGCAGCTGAAGCCCCGGCGAGCCTTCCGATCTCCTCCGCTCAGCCCTCTACATTAAAGTGAATGGCGCCGACAGCCGTTGGCGAAGGGAGAACCCCCCGCAGCATGTTCCTCCTCACCTAGGTCGCGGAGGGGATCGCTCTCCCCACCGCCGTGAGGAGAAACGTCTCCTCCGAGCCGACCCTACGGGAGTCCTCCGGTAACCGGAGTGTCTCGCCCCCGTGGGGGGGCAGAAAAGGCAACAAAGCGGCGAGCGAGCCCAAGGCTCGCACGTCGCCGCTGGAGCCGGAACCGGAAGCCTACAGTTTCTGAATCTTCAAAAAAAACCTACTCTGGAAGTTTGAGAAACTGTTGGACGTGCACGCTTTAATGGGAAATAAGAACTTTAGAGGAAAACTACAATTGAGTAATACTGCTATCTCACTTAGTTTAGCAGTTTAGCTACATCTTAGTTTACCCAGTATATGTCCTTTGAATATGTGATAGATATTTCATTGATCTCTAGTACTCAAGATTTTTAATAATTATTTAGTTTGATTTGTTCGATTTATAATACTGTTATTCAATATCTTAATCTACTGGATGTATTTGTCAATACCTTAGACCTACTGGATGTATTTGTCATTCATATATTTGTCAGTATTGTCATTCTCATTTGGGGAAAACTACAATAACGTTTAAGATCTGGTTTAATTTTGTAGATAGGCACTATATATGGATATTCTTGAGTCAGTAAATTGAATTGTTTTTGTTTTTTTCCTCCAAGGTAAATACATGCAAATGATGAACATTTTGAAGCCCATTGCATTTGATGTGATTCACTTTATGTCACAGCTTTTTGACTACTACATGTATGCAATATATACATTTTTCGGCCGAAATAACACAGTAAGTAAATATAAATATACAGTAATTTTGAGCACTTTACAAATGGAAAATATTGGAATTAGTTGTGGCTGGCACTGTACATTGCCTGTGAAATATTACAAAGACTGTGAAAATGTTTTTCTTACTTCAATTTTTAACAGTAACACTCCCCCCCCCCCCCCAAAGTTTCTATACAGTCTGTGTAATCAAAGAATAAGGCTTTTGTAATTTGTAATAAAATAGCTTTTTGGGTTAATTATTGTTCAAACCTTATGGGCTTTAAATGTGATGCCTCTTAATTTGCCTATATAAAGATGATGCAAGGTACTGACAATGATAAATACAATGTAATTATCTGTTCTGAAAGGCAATAGTTTCAAAACAATGGAAAGGTTTTTTGGGACTGATATTGTATTGTTATGTTTTGGGAAAAAAAATGTCCTGGAAAAATAAAAATAAGAGGTGAATGGTGTCACATGTTCATTGATTCCAAATATAATGAAAAATTCAGTCAAAACATGAAAACTAACTTCAGGTTAGATGTACTTCCTTCCCATATCTCAGTGACTTTGTTGCAAAAATCCTGCCTTGTATTATGTAATGCTAATTACATCTGAATAAAAGTCTGATGTAATGATTAGCATTTGGAAATAGATTAATGCAGTTACTATTAAAGTAGTTATTTGTACAGTTATCTCAATATAATACCATGAAGATCATGGTCCTAGCTATATAACCTCAACAACATGGTTCTAATTTATAGAGAAATGAATATTCTTTTAGTTCCATGGTCTTCAAAGAGCATAGAATTGGCTGCGGTCATTAGGTCTCTTGGCTCAAATTAGGAGAGAGTGGATTTTTGTGCAAATTTTTTTTTGCAATCTTCCAAATCAGTAGATCATTCTTATGTCAATAATAATTGTATGTAGCTATTTTATAGTATGGATATTAATTCATCTTTTTTATTTATGGATAGGATTGATGAATTAATTAATTTCATGTTTCAGCAATTTCATTGGGGTTAGGGCATTGGTTATGAAGAGCATGTCAGTGGCAGTAGGTATGAACAAATTGGAAAGTGTCTTGCATTTATTTATCTTTTACCCAAGATTTATTACTTAAAATTCCCTCTCATTTCTAGTTTGAATCCACAGGACTCGGACTTAGCAGCAGTAGGCTTCGTACCACATTGAATAGAATCCAGGAAAGCTTGATTGATCTGGTAAGTCACAGGATTTTGCTAGAATTTTTGCAAGAGGATTAAAATGGAAATATTCATGTATCCTCAAATTTATCTTTAAGATATTTTTTTATATTTAAGATATATTTTGATTCTAACAGAACAATTTTAAGGATTAATCCTTTCTCTGTATTTTTCTGTCATGAACAAAATAAACTTGTAATGAAGATGCTGTGCTGTAGTGCATGTTTTTAGGTGGAAAAACACTACAATGTACCTGCCATCACTCTCCCCCACCCCCACAACACAAACACACACGAAAAACAATTCATAACAAATGGTAATGAAATATATTAAATCATTTAAATGTATTAATCAATAAATAAATACTTTATATTTACAATGTAAAATTGTAAATATTTTTGAAAATGCCTATCTAAGTAGCTCTGGCCTGGAATCTTTGGAGAATGTCCTTGTGTGGCCTTGCAGTCTCCAAAAAGAGTGGGAAAACAGGCCCCATTCCCACATGCTTTTTGGAGGCTCCAGAGTTCATTCACGCATGTCTTCCAGAGGGCCCAGAAGCCTTGGGGTGTCACCAAAAATGGCATGAAAACACATATGTTCACCATCACAATCTTTTCCTCAGGTTAGCTGCACAAATACATGCAGGGAAGATGAAGTAGAATTCTTTCTAAATCTGTATTTGCTTTCCTTAGGCAAATTTTTATTTCCTAAAAGAAAGCTTAAGGTTTTAAACTGGTAAGTGTTTCATTCAGAAGCTGCTTAAGTTTGTATTCTTTATATCCTCTTCTTTTTTTAAAACCATTTAATGATAATCTCCATAAGATATTTCTAGAGTGTGTTTGTGCTAAATACACATAAAGTCATTCTGCTCATGCACAGTTTATTTCTAAGCTCATACAAAAATGAAAGGAGTTAATTGGACTAGCTAAGAAAGAAAAGTAGACTTCCCAAGAGAGAGAAAAAAGATTGGCTTTGGCTTTGAAACATGTGATGTAAAATCTTGTTGTTGTCATTTAATTTGTGCTTACTAATATGGACTTACATCATTTATATTTATGGGAGAAAATTATTCATACTAGGTATGAATTTGAATATTTTGCAAAAAATCTAGTAGAAATGTTTTATACTAACTAATCTTATATTGTTTTGGGTCCCTTTGGGGAGAGGGTGCAGTTATATAAATCCGAAAATAAAATAAATAAATAAATAAATAAATATGTGTTGAGAATGGACTCAGATCCTAGAGAACTTCCAGAACTTACAGCAAAACTTAATTTTGCCAGTGTGGCTAGCATTTCTTTAATTTATATTTCAAAACCTCTGAAGGATAGAAAGTAGGGAAAGCTTTAAATAAACTTGCATTAGTGGGAAACTATTCCATAAATCATCTTTAATTTGCAGCTATATATATGCACAGTTATACCTCTACTGGGAAGGAAAGTCTATCCTATTATAGCCATAGATTCTTAACTTCCGTTAAGAATCTGCTGAGTTAGCAGGCGATCTCACCCATGCTCCTTTTTCTGGGTGGGAAACATACACTATTTACAGAGAAGTGAAATGAATGGTTATTAGTAGGACTGATGTCATTGGAGAATAGTTTTCTTTAGGAGTTCAGAAACAGTTCTCTGATTATAATCATGTTCAGGACCATTTGAGCATAAAGGCCTTTTGAGTCATAGTTTATAAGGTAACAGAAGCAGTGTCATGGTTGGCAGGTCATCTTCCTCATCCTTGCAGAACAAGTTATCTACCCCTATAGATGGATGGGTGAACACAAATCACGGTTGCCCAGAGACCGATTTAAGCTCTCACCTACTAAAACTGAATCAAGTAATTGTGGTACATTTAACATCATGTTTAAAATGTGTAATTTTTTATTATTTGAAAAATATTGTGTTATATTCTACAAGAAGATTGTGTAGAGGCAATTTTTGTATTCAGCCATAGTTTAGCCTGAGCAACTCTATACGAAAAAGTACATCTCTTTTATGTAACATATATATATATATATAAAATCTGTGGGATCGCATCCTGCCCCATACATCCCTTCGGCCGATTCGCTCCCACAGAGAGGGACTTCTCTGGGTGCCGTCCACTAGGCTATGCCAGCGGGCGACGCCCAGGGGAAGGGCCTTCTCTGTGGCGGGCCCGACCCTCTGGAATGACCTTCTCCCCGAAATTAGAACAACCACGGACCTCCGCTCCTTTCGTCAAAAATTAAAAACTTACTTCTTCTGTCTGGCTGGCTTGGCTTAATCGACCCATTTATCTCAAGCTGAATATTCAAATTGTTTTATTAGGGATTTTTAGGGGGTATTAGTTTTTAGATAGTCGGGGATTTTAGCGCAGGGTCTAGGTTTAATTCATTTTAAATTTGTATTACAATGTCTGTTGGTTTTATATATGTATTTTTAATTCCCTGTGCACCGCCTCGAGTCCCTTCGGGGAGAGAGAGTGGTTTACAAATTAAATTATTATTATTATTATTATTATTATTATTATTATTATTATTATTATTATTATTATTATTATTATTATTATTATTATTATTAATATTAATATTAATATTAATATTAATATTATTATTAATATTAATATTAATAATATTATTATTATAAAGCCAATCCAAAAATGTCACCCAAAGTTGTTAAAAGGTTTAATAAATGAACAGCTAGTGTTTACATGAGTTCTCAGTTTCTAATCTGTGTACTGTAGCAGGTTTAATAAGCAGAAAATAACCCCAACTACTTTTCAGGCTTTTAAAGATTATTTGTTTATATGAAAGGTCTAAGACTTCAAGCTTCTTTAACCATTCTGTTTCTTAATTTCTGAGAAATCTTTCTTTGGTAATGATGTCTAGCTGTTACCTTTTTGACCAACTGCAGTTTAGATTACTTCCTGCACTGTGCTGACTTTGAATGGTTTTATTAAGTTTAATGTGGGTAATTTTGCTTTAAATAGGGCAAGTTCTTAAGTCTTATGTAAGAAGCAAAAAAAAAGTAATCAGTTGCATCAAACAGCAAATTTTCCTCCCTTAGTTATGATTTAAGAGTTTGACATTGCTTTAAAATTATTGCCTTAGAATTAATTAAAACAAACATGAAAATCATATGTGTGTAGCGGAAAGTTTCAGCATTTACTTCACAACAATAATAGGATAACAATTTACATAAATCTATAGGTAGCTAAGGTAGCTAAGAAAATTAAATCAGCTTTTGGGTGTTAGTTTTTTAAGTGTTTTTCTGGATCTAAAAAGCTATCATTATGGTCCAGTGTATTTGATCAGCTCTATCATGTCTTGTCAGTATGTATGGAGAAGAAGGTATTTTCTACAAAATGTTGGAATTGAAAATATATCTTGACTGAATATAATTAGGATTTTGTAAGGTAATGGGTTGCCTTCTTTTCATATTTGACAGAAGGATTTAGAGAAGGAAAAATACCTTTTTACTTCTTCCTGCAAAAACCAAGGCAACAACCTGTTATATAATTTAAATTGTTACAGAAATGGAAAGGCCAAATTATATATTAATTCCTTTGTATTACTTGCCTTTGAAGACAATTTCTCTCTCTCCAGGAATGGGAATATTGTGAAATGGCTTAATTTTTCCATATGGAAAACTAGGATAATAATCTCTGTCTGTTGGTGAGCCCAATAAATTGCTAGGGCAGGTTTTTCTAGATTAAGGAGTAGGAATAGAATGGGAGTAATTTATTTACTTGTTTATTTTATTAAACTTTTATCCTGCTTTACTATTTAAGTAATCCAATATAAATAATACTTCTTCCTTCTATTTTCTGTACAACAACAGTCTTTTTAGGTAGGTTGGGCTAAGAGAAGTGGTCCAAGGAATTTAACTAGCTTTCATGCATAAGAAAGGAGTAGAATTCACAGTCTCCTGGTTTCTAGGCTAGCATCTTAACCATTATACCAAAGTGTTTGCTGAATATGATTAGTATGCCTGGTCAAAGGATTACCATGTTTCAATGGGAACCCAATAATTTTTTATTCACTTCTTTTTTCATTTGTATCCTGCCCTTCTGTCTACTTGCAACATCATAGCTAGAATGGCAGGACATATCCTTCTGCTCAGATATTTGGCTCAAAAGCAGGACTTTCTCAGGCCTACCATATTGAATCAAAAAACCCTACATTGTTTGAGATGTGATTCTTTTCTTCACAGATGTTTCCCTTCTCTTCTTTTGTGTCCCGATAGCAAATTTCTTAATTTTCTGCTTTCGAATTTTGTGGCTTCACCCTCTTCGATTGGTCACATGAAGATTCTTGACTGATTATGAATCACACAGTATGGAATGGTTTTGTTGCAGTACTGTCTAGTGATATTTATGCCTGTGATGATTTCCCAAAGACAATTGGTGCTAGTTCAAAAACCATTGTCCTCTGCAAATAAGTGAACAGTTTTGCGTCTTTCACTGAGATTATAAAACAGACAGTAACAAAACAAGCACATAGGACAATATTTCATTACTGATGAAAGGATAAAAGTACTTCTGAACTACCATGTTACCTCTGAGTTGCAACGTGTTTATACTGGTTGTGCTTTGAATTAAAGTTTATAATGATTTATTTACTGCATGCCTATGTGTTCAAATAATGCTAAATGCCATTAGTGAGGAATTACCTAACCCATAATTTGACATCTTCCTGGGTGCCTTGTTTAAAACAGCCCTTGTCCTGTGCAATGAGATGAGAGAATCTTTCCCAGCAGTGCATTGGGGGAAAATCCTTAAAATTGCAGAATTGTAAAGTTGGAAGGCCATTTAGGCTATCAAATCCAGCCTCTTATTCACTGCAGACTTTCAGACTTACATATCTCCCATAGATGCCTATCTAGGCTTCATTTAAACATGAAAGGGAGTGCACCATAGCTCTCAAGTTTCCTGTTGCAGCCTTACTCAGATCTGAATATGAACTGTATTTCCATTTAACTGTCAATATAGATAATGATTCTCAGAATCTTCCTACATTGCATACAGTATAGGTTATATTTTCAATTATCTGGAATGTTTTGTGAGAAAGCATTATTGATTTTTCCTTAAGTTTTTCTTTCTGCAATCCTAATTTGAGCATAGGAATTGATTCATCCCTAAAAGTGCATTTATTTTTAGAGCAATAAAGGAGTTCCTAAGGACTGTGATGTATAAATTCTAATTAGGTTCTCGTAACCCTCGCTGAAATACTATAAAATTATGGCCTCAGAGGAAATAAGAACGTTCTACTCAATGAAACAAACTTTATATACACCATGCTCATAAAATGCATTAGAATCATGGGTTAGAAGATACCATTTTTGTTCATAAAAGAATGTTCAGAGCTGAAGATACTGTATATAATGTAAAGTTTCTGTCAGCAGAAGTAAATATGCTAACTTATGCCCTGGAAATGCAGTTTATTATTAATTATGCTAGCTCAGCACTATTGAAGAGTATTGATGATTATCTTCATATTATCTGACTTAATTAAATTCATTTGATTATATTTCCAGTCAATGTAATTTCTTTCCCATTCTTTTCTACCCTACTTCTTTTGTAGGATGTGTCCTCTGATACTGCTGGAACTCTGACTGCTGTTGAAGAAAGAAAGGAAAAAGTTCCAATGCCACATTTAAGTCATCTTGTAGTCCTGACATCCAGCAACAGTCTTTATGGCTTAGCAGAGAGAGTGGTAGCCACAGAATCCTTGTACGTTAAGAATCCTCCAAAGTTATTTTCTGCTTCTTAAAATCAATTGCATAAATTAACTTAGGCATCTATTAATAAATAAAACTGCAGCAGGACAAAGTAAAGTCTGCCAACATTTTCCTGGCCCACTTCAGAAAAACATCCTATACCTGAAAGGTACCAGAGATGGAGAATGTTAGCATATTGTTTTTTATTTGATTAATTCCTCCTTATATCTAACAAAGATGTGGCATTGCCCTTCAAGACTATTTAAAAGTTATAAATGGTCCAGAGCACAATGGCACATAAAGAATTGGATATCTGTAAATTTGTCCATGTTAAACCTTTGCTGTGCAAGGTTCACTGGCTCCTGGTTTTCTACTGGGTGCCATTCAAGGTGCTGGTTATTGCCTTTCTCTAAGAATATTCACTTGTTCCACTACAGGGGTGTCAAACTCAAATCTTAAATTTGGGCCACTGGTGCTTAAATGTGGGCCGTGGGCCAGCCTGGAAATAGAAAGGACTAGCCCATGGTACCTCTGGCAGCCAAAACAAGGTGCCCCATTTTTAGCATGGATGGTGTCTTGCAGCATTCTGCTGGCCAAAATGGTACATTGGGGGGGCAGTGCCCCATTTTGGCTGGCAAAGCACTATAGGAGGCTGTCTAGGCCAAAAATGGGATGCGGGGACAGTGCATGGAGCCCACCCATGTCCCGTTTTGGCCTGCAGGGTGCTGCAGGAAGCGTGTCTCCCCTCTCCCTTCCACCAACCTGTGGAGGAGAAGTGCAATGCTGATCCAGCCCTTGAAGAAATCCAGTTTGACACCCCTGTTCCACTAGATCCGATAGGATGGGCATACATCTGGTCTCCTCTCTGACATTTTGCCATCTAGTGGACCTAAAAAAACCTGCTTTTTTTCATGGAAGCTCCTACCTTGTAAACCACCCTTCTGCCAGCGATCCCAGCCTTTTATCCTTTCAAAGGGTGTTAAGCTTTTTTTTACTGAGGTGCTGGGATTGGAAGGCATGGAAGGAGAGTAGCAGAGTCTGCTGTGGAGGCATCCCAAGTGGGGTGGCTAGATCACAGGGTTTTTGTTTGTAGCTTTATTGTTTGTTTTCTTTTTGATGTTACGGTTTTTGTAAACCGCCCAGAGTTGTTTTAGATGGACAGGCATATATATGCTTTGAATAAGTATGTAACTGCAGATGCAATATTGATAGGCACCCATTCTAAATAGGCCCATTATCTGTCGGGTACAAAATAATCAGATTTTGATCTTAGTAACTTTTCTGCAGTAATTAATTAAATAAACATATTTATATAGCTACCCAATTCACACATAGGTGACTTGATATGACTTACAAATGTTTTTTAAAAAAATTATCAAATAATAAATCCCAATAACAAAAACCTCACCCCATCCCTGCTTTGTTTTTTAGAGTATTTTTGGCTGAACAATTTGAGTTCCTCCAGTCCCATCTTGATGCTGTAATGCCTCCAGCCAAGAAGCCTTTTCTTCAACAGTTCTACTCACAGGTCAGGATTCTGAATACATTTTATTTTATTTTATTTTTGTAATTTTGAGTGTGTTACTGGTTTTGTAAAGAAACACCTTTAAATGCGTAACAATAATTAGTGCCATTTACTTAATGCATTCTGGTTCTTAATGTAATTACTGCAATAGAATTTGAAAAAAACTTTGTGTTTCAGACAGTTTCAACAGCCAGCGAACTACGTAAACCTATATACTGGATTGTAGCTGCTAAAGCAATTGATTATGAACAGATGTTACTTCAGATGGCAAATATGAAGTGGGATGTGAAAGAAATCATGTCACAGCACAATATTTATGTTGATTCACTCTTAAAAGTAAGTATATTTTTAATTGCTTCACACTTAAATGTTCCTAATTAAGAGGTAAATTATTAATATAAAAGTTGAAAGCAATACATTCTTCCTTCGGTAATTTGATTCCTTCAGTTTGCTTCATTTTTGTGTATCCATGTTTAAATAATATGGCAGCATATGAAAAAATTCTCACCAATGTTTGGTCTATGAATCTTCACAGAGGTATTGTAATATTCTTTTAAGTAGAACTACTAAAATGTGGTCCCACATAAAAGTATAGAGAAAAAACATACCATACTACTTATAATTTAATCAGTGCTGAGAAGATCCTATCCAGACAATAGCAATAGCACTTAGACTTATATACTGCTTCACAGTGCTTTACAGCCCTCTCTTAAGTGGTTTATAGTCAGCATATTTCTCCCCAACAATCTGGGTCCTCATTTTACCTGCCTTGAAAGGATGGAAGGCCAAGTTGACCTTAGCTGATGAGAATTGAAACTGCAGGCAGCTGGTACTCAGCAGAAGTAGCCTGCAGCACTGCGTTCTAACTACTGCACCATCACAGTTCAATCTTCTGCAATTTTCTTTTTGTCTGTCCATTTCAGCATGGGTTTCTATAAGTCTGCTAAAGAATTATTTGCAGGTTTACTTTAAAGTCCTAATACTTTAAGAATGAAATCGGAAGCATATGTATTCTATAGTAAGGCTTAGTGATTTTGATTACTGAAAAATAAATATAAGCGTTATTCTGTAGTGTTTCTGTACCTTTCTGTTTGCATTGCTTGGCTAAAAGGCATGGACTTTGATTTGCCAAATAATCAGTGGTCTTGTCTTTCTGTCTGCCACATGTTCCTCTATTCATAATTTATAGTCCCAAATATGCTTTTATTCCCAGTGAATGTTTTCCATTTTAATGGTTAAGGCAGGGGTCCCCAACCTTTTTTGCACCACGGACCGGTTTCATTTTAAAGAAAACTCTGCGGACCGGCTGAGTGGCTCAGCAGTCATGTGATTGGGTGGGCGTGGCCAATTTGGAAAATGTGAAACTCACTTAACAACGATCTTGGTTAGCAACCAAACTTTTGGGCTCAATTGTGGTCATAAGTTCTCTCTCTTTCTTTTTCTTTCTTTCTTTCCTTCTTTCTTTCTCTCTTTTTCTCTCTTTCTTTCTCTGTCTCTTTCTTTCCTTCCCTCTTTCTTTCTCTTTCTCTCTATTTCTTTCTTTCTCTCTTTCTTTCTTTCTCTCTTTCTCTTTCTTTCCCTATTTCTTTCTCTCTCTCATTTTTTCTTTCTTTCCCTCTTTCTCTCTCCCTCTCTTTCTTTCTCTCTCTCTTTCTGTCTCTTTCTTTCTTTCCCTCTCTTTCTCTCTTTCTTTTTTCTCTCTTTCTTTCCTTTGTCTCTTTCTTTCTCTTTTTCTCTGTCTGACTTTCTTTCTCTCTCTCTTTCTGTCTCTTTCTTTCTTTCCCTCTCTTTCTCTCTTTCTTTTTTCTCTCTTTCTTTCCTTTGTCTCTTTCTTTCTCTTTTTCTGTCTGTCTTTCTTTCTCTCCCACTTTCTTTTTCTTTCTTTCCCTTTCTCTCTTTTTCTTCCTGTCTCTCTCTCCTTCGTCCGCCCATCTCTGTCACTCTCTCTCTGTGTGTGTGTGTGTGTCTGTCTCGCATTCAGGCACTTAATCACTCATTCTGTGTCTCTGTCTATCTTTCTCTCCCTCCCGCTCTGTGTGTGTGTGTGTGTGTCACTCTCTCTGATTCCCTCCCTCCCCGTCTCTCTCTGTGTCTATGCCTCTCTCTGTTGGTCTGTCGTCGTCCCGTCCCGTTCCCCCCCCCCCCACCGTGGAGTCTCCTCAGCCCGGCTCGACTCGTTCACTTGCCTTAGCCTGCCCCACCCGGGCGGCCACCGCTGCGCTTGGTCGCTCGGGCACTCGGTCAGGCTCCTTCCAGGAGCTGAGAAGGCTCCGTGGGGAGGGGGGGGGGAGGAACCTCCGCAGCCTCTGGAAGAAGACGAGTAGCTGGCATGCCGGTTGGGGAAGCTCTGTGGGGGCAGGGAGGAAGGGAATCCGCGGCCGGTAGGGAGGACTGCTGCGGAGTCCCTTTCTCCCTGCCCCCCCCAGGAGTCCCACCGTCGACAAGGGTGGAAGAAGAGGTGCACTTCAAGCGCGCGAACAGCCCCACCTGCGTTCTCCCGCGCGCTTTGTCCAGGGGGCTGCTCCCTCCTCCTCCTCTACGGCCCTGCGGCCCGGCTCCCACCCAGCCACGGACCGGCACCGGTCCGCGGCCCGGGGGTTGGGGACCCCTGGGTTAAGGAACATCCTTTGCTGTTGTTTGCATGAATGTTCTGAGCGTTTCACACTAGAGTTGTGTGCTCAACTCACTTCTGTATTCAGCTGGAGCTTTAAAGGAAAGGAAAGGAAACGTAGCTACGTTAACATGGATATAAATACAATTTTCTACATAACCTGGGATACGAGTAAAGGAGGATTCCAAGATATGTATTTGTATGACTCACAGGTTTAGCTGCCTTTTAAATCTTTCACTTGAAAGATTGGAGAGAATCAAGAAGAAGGCTGCATACATATCTGCTTTTCCATCATGTTTGAAGTCTTCTATAGACAAATCCCTGAGGAGGATCCCACACCAGGCTAAAATAATAATAATAAACCACTAGGTGAGAGTAACCACAGTATTACTTGGATTCCTATTACAACCACATGGCACCGTAGCACACAAACCAACTGAAGCCCTTCAAATCATTAAGTAAACCAAAAGACCCAGAGGAGAAAAACGGGAATCATCTAACAACATGCAGTGTAAATTTGTAATAGTCACTGTTTAGGGCCAACAGGCAGAACACTAGCAGAACATATCAATTAATACCAACTAGCAGAAGACATGATGAAAACTCCTAAATATTACAACAAATGAACAGACACAATCATAGTTTCAACTGGGAAATTGTGAGCATCTTAGATCAAGCCAAATCCAAAAATACTAGAGTATTCCTGGAAACCTGGTACTCTGGACAAATTGGCCATCAAGAGGCACATAAACATAAACAACACCTAAGTACCATTCAAAAGAGACAATCAAAAGAGCCAGAGAAGAAACAAAAAAACCGAAACAGCTCCTCATCAGTAATCAACATTCAGAGGAGCAGAGATTGACACCAAGATTAACATTAAACCAATAATCAAGAAACAAAAATACTTCAATCAAGAAACTGACAAACAGTAAACAACGACCCAATCAAGGAATCACCATCATTGACAGGGCAAAACATTAGAATATAAAATGAGAACAAACCCATTCCCTATTAGCATTGATGATGGTACCTAGTTTGGTAATGAAACCTGTATGAAAACAACCAAATGAAGAGTTCACCAAGGACCCCACAATTCAACATTGAACTACAAATATTCTATTCTATTGGAGTCCTATTTATAATATAAAAATAGTTAGCAAATACAAATGCACATTTTGTAAAATGTAATATGGAACAGCAGTCTTCTTGTGATCAGATTGGATTTTACTCGGTTGGTCTCTTCAAAAGCCATTTGATCCTGGCATTTTCAGGATCTGCCCTATGATAATCAAGACCTTCTGCAATGGGCTTGGATGTTCTAGCTATCTTTCAGGCTGCAATTGTTATATTATTGTTCATATTTTAATACTGTATCTTCAGCAAAAATCTTTGAGCCTTGTTGGATTAAGCACCTGTACATTGTAGTAAATAAATAGTAAACTATTAGTAACTCTAGGTCAGTAGAATGTGCATTTAATAGCTTGGATGCAGTTGGTGCAGTCTCATTAGATGTAGTCAATTTCATCAGTTATATGATCAGAATGTTTCCATACTTAGATAATCAGTAGTTTACATCCTAAAACAGGTTTTCTTCATGACCCTTACTAACCTTCTTATCCAGAAACAGATTCATTCAATGAGAACTGAGATACACAAAGAGATGATAGGAGTCAGCCCTTTCAGACTTAGTCTTGAGATGTGTTGTAACTTCAACTCTTGAGTCTAAAGTATGGCTGTCAGGAATACAGGAAATTTTAGTTCTTATAAATAAGAAGAGGAGCCAATTGGGAAAAGCTGCTCTAGAATGTCCATCAATTGTCTGACAGTTTGTCTGATTTTTATTTCGTATGTTTGCATGTTTTCTGCTTAGCTGTATATTTATTGGCATTTACTGTATATTTCACCATTTTTAATACATTTATACATTACATAAATTTTGTATAATTTAGGAATTTGAACAGTTTAACAAGAGGATGAATGAAGTGTCAAAAAGAGTTCGTATTCCATTGCCAGTTTCAAATATTCTTTGGGAACATTGCATACGGCTGGCCAATAGAACAATTGTAGAAGGGTAAGTGCTATTTGGATAGTCTTTTTGAAATGAAAATTAAACTCATGGTTGGACTCGTAAAGTTTTTTATTCATATGATACATTCCTTCCCCAAGTCCTATCTCTCTTTCTCTTCTAGTCTTATAACCATAAGCACCAGCTACCTAATGTTGCCCACCCTTGATCAAAAATGTGCCATTGTAGACTTAATTAGTAGTCTTGAGATAAGTGATCTTAGAATTGTGTTCGTTTTATAATTATAATATAGTTGCAAACTGTCTGCCATATGTCTTATGTGAAGTTAAATTGCTGAATTCAGCTGAGCATATAACTTGGATATATGTGTAAGGATTTTATTTATTAGTTAATAACACTTCTATTCAAAAAAGACCAGCTGCTCCAATAACTCCATGGAGTAATTCTTGGAGAATATTTTAGAATGTGTGTTAAAATGTTTAGATTCCAAAATCATTTCCTTGCATATATGTGCAGAAGCAATAGCTCCTATTTTAATGTGATTCAGAGTAAAGTAGTCCTTGATTTACCATTGTAATTGAACCTGGAAATATGATCATAAGTCATGGTGCTCATTAAGGGGATCACTTTGTGACCATTCCTAATCATACAACCTTGTTTGCCATGTGGATAAATAGACCATGTACCTATTTTCGCCAATGGGTACTTTTTTTGCTGGAAATCAGAAGCAAACCCTGGAAGTGGGGAAAATGCCAAAAACTGGGGTCATGTGCAAATGGTCATAAATGCAAGTCAGTTAGCAACTATCCAAAATGCGATCTTCTGGCTTCAAGCTTCAAAATGGGTCAGAAGTAGCACTGGGGAGATCTGTTACAACTTCAAACAGTTGCTAAACACTGGCCATTAAATGAGAACTACCTGTAGAAATCTTGAGTTCTTGGATGACCTTTTGCTATTTCCCCTTGTAATACAACTACAATCTTCAGAAAATTAAAGCACCCAACCAGAATTCTTATCTCTTGCTTATTTATCTATCTAGTTACGCCAACGTCAAGAAGTGTAGCAATGAAGGTCGTGCTCTGATGCAATTGGATTTTCAACAGTTTTTAATGAAGCTGGAGAAACTCACAGATATTAGGCCTATTCCAGACAAGGAATTTGTGGAGACCTATATTAAAGCTTATTATTTGACTGAAAATGACATGGAACGTTGGATCAAGGAACACAGAGTAAGAACCGATTTTTAGGTTTTCTCGTTGGATTGGATCTGTTGAGAGGGAAATTTACAGTAGAAACTATGGTCACGACCACAATTCATTCCATAACTTTGGTGGCAAGCTCATTTGGTTAAGATCCGAACTTTGGGAGCTTTCCAAATTTTGGAAATTTGGAGCTTAGAAAAAAAAATGGTGCGGAAGGGGAAATTGTCCTAAAAAAAAAAAAAGGTGCATTTTTTTGGTTGGAACATGATTTGGTCATGGTCAGAAGTGTTCGTAGTGAGTCCAAATAATTGGTTCTTTGCTAATGTTTAAATATGAAAGAGAATCTCATGACTGTTCATTTTACTTTGTTAACAAAACCAAGCCTACTGTGCACTGATGCGGTGCATCCATTGCCAGTTTGGCAGCCTTTTAAATTTGGTTTTTCTGTGTTAAACTTAGTGAACATGAAGATGAGTTCTAGAGCTGCTAAATTATGGTTAAAGAGAAACATAGAAAACTGATTGCAGAAAAAACACCAAGGCTGCCTTTTGATTTTTTCCCCCCTTATGTAATTTTCTTGTTTTAAAAAAAAATAAATCAGATGATGGGACAACTTTATGCCAAGCATGTATAAATTCAGTTACTGAATTTTCACAGCTGCCTGGCTATACATTAATTGTATAGTGGTTTGCTAGCAGCACACACCTAAACCCTTTTCTTCTATTGTTCTGTCTAACGTGGTACCCTTAATACTGTACCTTGCCAGAGAATTCTTTTTCTCCAAGTGCATGCACTTGTCCATGCACTACCACATTTTGGTAGGTAATCAATAGAATATTAACAAAAAAAAATAGGAAGAGAAAATCTCCCAGTGCAGTAGCTCTAGTGCAAAGATATGCATCAGGTTGAATAATAATAAGAAATACAATGTTTTCCTACCTGGTAATGTGCTAAAACTGAAGCACTACTGCTGTCAGTTCATGAGCATTTCTTGGCCATTAGATGATGCAACTAGGACATTCTAGAAACAAAATATATTCTTTGAGCCAGAAATGTATTCAGCTTTTCTCATTTAGCAAGACATCCAAAGGAAAAACACATCAATTAATATCTAAACAAAAATAGTAAGCTTTAAATTTTGGTGACAATGTTGGCAGTTAAAAAAAACAAACTTTTGCGTAATAAAGCCACAAAACCTTTAGAAACTTTGTTTTATTCTCCTGCATGTCATCCCCAAATCTTTCAGCCTGTTTCCAAACAAGTAATCAATACGATAACCTGAAGAGTTCTATTAAAAATGGTTCTTCTTTTTCATTTGGGTGTTGTTGGTTTTTTGGCTAATTTTGGCAGACTTGAATAAAGTCTTTTATCAGCGGAGTTGCAAATGTTTATGTTTGCAGTTGAGCAGACCTAAGTGGTAATTCTGGATTGCTTTCAGTCTAGCTAGACATTTACTTTTCTTGGTGATAAATAGATGGACTGCTTTTCTTTGCTGTTTTATCTTAAAAATTCTGATTCAAATAATCAAATGTTCTGGCAATATTTAAGCAGCAAGACTGTGCTTTTTAAATAAGTAGTTGTGTCCTGACACATCTTTGAGGATTATAGGATTGAAATAATTAATTGCAGGCATCATAGTCTATTTCTTTTGATCAGATTCAGCATTGTTAATTTGTTCTCTAGTCCCTTTGGCAGAACTAAATTCCAAATGTGAGCAGAAGATTTCTTGAAACTTTGTTTTTATAGTATCTCTGAGTCTTAAGTCAATCTGACATATTTTTTTCTGAGGAGTAGAAAATAAATTTTAAGAGCCATAGGATGTTAAACTATTTATAGAATTTCATGCTGTTCAACATTTTACTAAAATTCTAACCAGCTCCTATTAAGCTGCTATCCTTGTACTGGTATTTTCTTCAGCAGTTTCTACCATAAACAATATACACCTCAGTCCCAGTTCAGCATTTTTTCTAGAATGGCCGTTTGGGGTGAAAATATTCTTTTTTTCTATGACAACTTTTTCTGGTCACTTATATTCTGTTTGCTGGAAACTAAACTGTGATTTGTTTCCTTTCTTTAGGAATATTCTACCAAGCAACTGACCAATTTGGTGAATGTTTGTCTGGGATCTCACATCAACAAAAAAGCTAAGCAGAAACTACTAGCGGCTATTGATGACTTAGATAGGCCTAAAAGATAATTTAAAAGACTATCCAGTATCGTGATTTTTTTTTTTTTTGCCTGTGTTATTATTTGACCACGTGAAACGTGAAGAAATAGCTCATGGAACTACAGATGAAGTTTGGCTAAATGGAGAAAGTGGGCATCCTTTTCTGACTGGCTCCAAAGACATTTGAAATCAGTGTGTGGTCTTCTCAATCCTCTGTCCCCACTGCCACTTTGGCAGTGTGCTATCTTCCATGAGGAGTTAAATTTGTGTTTGTATGTGTGGGTGTGCATGTTTGTGTATGCATATATTTACACACACACTAACATAAAATCAGAATAAGAAAATAATATATTTCATTGGTGGTTTTTTTTTTTATTGGGGTTCTGAGGTTTTGGAGGTGTTTAGGGGATTTTTTTAATCTTTTTTTTTTGCCAAAGGGTTCCTAGGTAGTTCTGTCTTCTATGCTGAGAAAATAGTATGAGTGCAAATAAAAAAGAACATCTTGTATCGAGATTATGAATTGTGCATGTCCTTTAAGTGTGCAATGCTTAATCCTATTAGGTTTTTTTTTTTAACATACCTTTGAATGTAAATTCGTTTCAGAATGAATCTTATCTTGTTAAAGGAATTCACTAGGGATTATGGCAAAATAATAAACACTGAATGCTAGGAAATGGTGCTTTGGAATATGTTCTTGGCAGCTTATGCAATAGATCTACCCCCATGGCATTCTGCTATAAGTGGACCAAATGAGATGAAAAGGATTAAGAACAGTTGACTCAATTTTATCACCAATTGTATTCACAAAATACCTCTCCAGCAGAATTTTGTCTGGATTTCAGATATTGCTAAGTCTTCGTTTTAAAGATAACAAAGGTAGTTATTTTAATGCCACTTTTGGCTCTTCTGAAACTATTTCAGCTTCAACAATGAGTATAAGAGCCAGAATCAAAATAGGATAATGCTCCTGAAAAAATGTAATGATTGTGTGAGGAAGGATTATCTCCTGAACATCACTTGTTTGCATGTTCCTAAAGATTATGGAGCTTCATCCTGTTTTCATACAGCTTTCCTAACTTACAAATTAACTATAATCCTTATAACCACCTTGTTACTATTTTATTTACTTTGGGGTATGTGTGAAATTCTTTCAGTCACTTAGTCACAATAGACTCTGCTAAGAGTGCTTATATATTTGGCTTTATTGCTAGTTTGTTTGAAAGAAATAAATCACTAATCTGTTGTATGGGATACCATGTTGCCCTGAAGACAGTGGGGGTTGGAAAGAAGCATGCAGTAGTTCCCAAGGCTCTCCCTGGGTTTTCATGCCACTGCCTCTTGGTTAATTGCTAGGTTTACAATGACTCGCGTGCCTGCAGAGCGGGCTCCGTGTGCCGCTTGTTACACTTTGTGCCATAGATTCACCATCATGGACCTAAGGTATAAGAAGAAATCATAGATTATGCTCTCATGACTTGGATGAGGTAACGGAAATTAAATCGAGTACATAACTGGATTTATTTTGGTTTAAATCTGATCTTCTAAAGAATGACTATCAGTGAACTATTTTGAAATATTTGTAGCAGTCTTGTTAGTTGCAAAGTCGTGTTCCACACACAGTGATTCCATGGATAACATTCCTCCAGGCCTTCCTGTCCTCTACCATCCTCTGTAGTTCATTTAAGCTCACACCTTCTGCTTCAGTGACTCCATCCAGCCACCTCATTCTCTGTCGTCCCCTTCTTTTGCCCTCAATCTTTCCCAGCATTAGGCTCTTCTCCAGTGAGTCCTTCCTTCTCATTAGGTGGCCAAAGTACTTGAGTTTCATCCTCAGGATTTGGCTTCTAAAGAGCAGTTAGGATTGATCTCTAGGACTGACTGGTTTGATTGCCTTGCAGTCCAAAGGATTTGCAGGAGTCTTCTCCAGCGAGTCTCATTTGTAGCATAGGGTCTAGTAATATGAGGGACTGCTTCTCTTATGTTACATAATATATAGAAAGCATCAGGTGATTTATGCAATAATCCTATTTCTTAGGATTTTAATCAGGTACACATCAGCAGTGGCTGCTAAGTCAAAATCTGTATTATGGCAGGTATGGGAATGAAATTGAAACTCTGCTTGAAACTTTTTTGTAAGCCAGAATTGCACTCAGAAAGGTAAGTAAGTTGACCGTGATGCTATGTCTACCCTCTTGTGTTTTAGTGATACTGCTAGTTCATATATTACAGTAGACCATAATATATCTAATTTTAGCTTCGCATAACGTGTTCACCAACCTCTGCATTTATTTATAAGTGGAATAGCTAACTTATGAGCTCTGGAACACAGCTCCTAGCATCCCTTACCACTGGCTCTGCTGGTTGAGATTGCTGCGAATTAGATTTTCCCAGCCTTGGCCTATATAAAATGGATTAGCATTGTATTAAAGGCTATACTAACTGAGACATAATTGGTCACGGTGAAAAATGAGAACGTTCTTGGGGATCACACCTATTTAGTTTTCCTGGACTAGCAAACGTTCCATTTGCTGGGTAGGAAATTTATATGTGTTAAATCAGCCAGTATTGGCACGCCACAAAGCGTAGTCTTTACAGAATTCTGGGAGATGATGAGCCCTCATATTTGAGACAGGGTTGCATCCAGATCAGGGTAGTTTATGACAGCCTTCTATTTTAGAACATGTTTTTGTTTTGAGTCTATTTCCACAAACTTGCTCACTTTATCAAATCTCTTAATATGGCATCTTTGAAAACACAATGATGATATGTGGGAATAACCTTGGGAGAAGACAGGAGGAAAAGCCACATATTATTCCACAGTCAAATAAGGGGCCACTTAGCCTTCAGAAAGAATAGGGTGTGTGGCTAATGTGATAGTGATCATTTATCTTTAGGGCTATATTTGTTTCTTGTATGTTTTTTTTAAAAAAGATTTGTACAATTTTTAATACAAAACTGGCAGAGATAAACCGGTTTTGTAAAGTGAGGCTTCCTCTGGCCGTTCATCAACTGATTCGTGCTCATTCAAAAGTTAAGAATACTAAGAAAACTATTCAGTCCCTATCAAAACTTAATTCATACTTGCAGACAAGCACGCCTCATGCATACAATGACAATGTTCTACAAACTATACCAAAACGAAGGTTAAATTGAGACTGCATAAGGCTCAGGAGGAAAAGTCTAGCCAATTGAGAACTCTAAAGACAAGATTCAACTCAACCTTCATTCAGAGAATACATACATACATACATACATACATAACATACATATATATATATAATTGTTCCACAACACCCTGTTAGGGCCCCAATTAAGGGAGGAAGCATACTGCTTTCCTTTTCTGCCTTTCGGCTCATCACCAGAGACCATCTAGACAGAAAGCCATGAGTTCCGTTGTATGATTTTTTAAATATGTGTGTTAATTTTATGAACTGATCAATAAATAAATAAATAAATTGGGGCCCTAACAGGGTGTTGTGGGACAATTATAGATACTTATCCTCCTGTCTCAGCTGATGCAATAAGAGAACCTGGCTGGCTGAATGGCTATAGGCTCTTGCCTGATATGCAATACAGCCCCGGTTCGAATCCCAGTAAGGGTATGGTCTCTGGTGATGAGCCGAAAGGCAGAAAAGGAAACAGTATGTCTCCTCCCTTAATTGGGGCCTAACAGGGTGTTGTGGAACAAAGTATCTATCTATCTATCTATCTATCTATCTATCTATCTATCTATCTATCTATCTATCTATCTATCTATCTATCTATCTATCTATCTATCTCTAGGTCACAGATTCTCATCCTGATCAGCTGAGCCACAGGAATAAGTATATACTGTGTCACAACACCCTGGTAAGCTCCAAATATGGGAGGGAGCAGAATTGCTTCCCTATATATATTTGCAGCAGTTACACAAACATTCATCCAAATTTTGAACTTCAGTCACTCCAAGATTAACAGCCTTCTTGTAGCTACACATTCCAGTAACAATATGCTACAATATACTTCCATATGCTGCCTCTTTCCAGTAACAGTTTAAGAATTCACTTCTATCATTTTTATGTGACACAATACCTGTTTTTTCAACTGAGATTCAAAAAGGCCCCACTTCCTGAATCAGTTTTCAGTTTTAGAAAGTCATAAAGCCCGAAACAGCCTCAAATGGGAGATTTCACCCCCCCCCCCGAACATATAGCATACAGCCGTGATGGTGGCACAGGTGGCACGCGGGACCATTTCTTAGGGTACGTGAGACCTTGCCCTGTCAGCTCCAGTGGGCACGTGTGCTCTGGCCAGCTGATTTAGGCCTTCTTTTGAGGCCGTTTTTCGCTCTCTGGAGGCTTCAGGGAAGCTCCTAAAGCCTCTGGAGGTGGTGGGAGGAGGCTGCTTTCACTCTCCCCAGGCTCCTAGAAAGCCTCTAGAGCCTTGGGGAGGGTGAAAAAAGCACACCAAAAGCAGAGGGTCACGCACATAGCATTATGGGTGTGGCACGCACACTCACGATCCCCCTGCACTCTCCCCCCCCCCCCCCACTTTTGGCACGCGAGCCAAAAAAGGTTACAGCATGTAACTAGAGCAGTGATGTCCATCCTTTTCGGCTTTGTGAACTGGCGGTTGGGGGAGATGGAGAAGAAATGGTTTTGAGTGAGCGGCAGACAGGTGCACACAGCTTTATTTGCATCAGCGGCCACTCACACAAATGGAGCTGCGCGTGCGCACTCACCCACTGCTTTCACATGTTTACTATTAAATGAGCATTAATACCAATGAAGGTAGCACATAGTACAGAACCAGTCCTTACAACAAAAGGAGTGAAACATGTCTTCTTGTTCCACTTTTATTTCATTATTAATATAATTAATATATCAATATAATAATGAAATACTTTAATAAAGATGAACATCACTGAACAAAATTGGCCAACAGGCCAGTAGCTTCTTTGCCTGTGCAAGTGATACAATAATTTTTTCTTCATTACCATTGGGCTTAAAAGTAGTGCTGAACAAGTGGTATTATGACTGGTCCTTGAAATTCTGTCTGTCCCAGCACCCCTACAATGTGACTTATCTGACTTACCTTAGCAAATGGTTCATATTTATGATGGTTGTGGCATCAATGGGAAGCTAGCAGAGAAGGTGCAAGTTGTTTGAGTAAGTTTCCTTCACTTGCACATCCTCCCCATCTGCTTGTGTTGTGCTTGCACACTTTGCTGTCACTTGTATACCCTTGTGCATTCTTTCTAAACTTTGTGGTCCTTGCACTATACCTCCCTGGCCATTCATGCATTCTGCCCCACCCAGTATCCTAAGCATTGCTGTACTTGTGTGATGCCTCTCCTCCTACCCTTCGTCACCCAGTGGTAGCCACTTCAAGCCCCACCATGTTTGTTCTGTGCTTCCCTGGTGAGCCATATACACCTCTATACAGTCCAACTTACTTGACTATTGGCCTGCTTGCAAGATGGCTGTGACTTCCAATTTCCTGGAACTTTTCCCACTGACTTTGGTTCTTGGAAGCTAGCAGGAATTTGCAAAGAGGGGCTTGCCTCACAACTCATGTTCCATGTTTAATGGCAGCAGGGACTTCAGAGATTGTCATTGCAAGGTGATATATTTGCAGGGCATTGTGCTTTATGACCACATCAATTAGCAACAGAATTCTGAATTCCCAATTGCAGTCATAACTCAAAGACTACCTTTAGTTTGGGATTTTTACTTCAGTCTTCTGTCAAATGAAATACTTCTATTATTTTATCTATTTTGAGTGCTGAGAGATCATATCTTTTTTCCCCACAATAGAAAGCAGATTTCAGTTCAATAGTAATATTAAAACAATTTGCAACCAAACCATTGGCACTTCTTTATAGATCTTGGTTAAACCATCCTTAGAAATTACAGAAAGTTGAATCTGCTTTTCTAAGGAAATTATTTCAGGTACCCAGGATGTTTCTAACATGACACTTTAGAAAGAATTGGATTAATAAAAATTGAGACCAGGAAATGGGGGGGAAAGTTTTTAGCTACTGGCTAAATTTAACATTTTGAATCCAAGGGTTGGCTCCACTTACATTTAAAGGTAAACATTAAAGATAAAATAAACTTCAATGTTTCTCCTCAAGGAGAGACTTATTAGTCATGGAACAAGAACAGACTCTGCTAACACAAAGAATTTCAGTGTAAAAGCAAAAAGATATAAAAGCAGTATTAGAAAATTAGACAAACATCTTCAAATCAGATCAGACAATACCTGTTTTGACAACTAATGTGCCATTTTAACCAGGCCAGTCCCATTGGGGTGAAATGATTCTTAAAGTAACCTGGACCCATGCAACGGAGGCGGTAACCAACAGCTTGAATTGCACCTAAAAGCAAAACTGGCAGTCATTGCAGCTCACGGAACAGCATTGTAGCAGGCCACTCTAGATGCCCCCAAAGCTGCCTGCACAATCACACTCTGCAACAGTTAGCTATATTTTGGTTAAGCCTTTAGTCATTTTTTATAAAGTTTTATTGTGTTGTTTGCAAACCAGTCAGAACCACTTACATGAGATGGGTGATTTATAAATTTGACAGGCAGGCAGACAGACAGACAGACATAATGATAGAGAATAAAGAGATAGAGACATGAAAAGATCCAGTTAGATGATTTAGGAGATCTGGATGAAAAAAAGATATAGATAGAAGAACAGAAAGAGATAGAGAAATTAAAAGAAAATATGTTAATTGTAGAATGCAATTCTGAAGGATTTGAGAAATAGTCTTTTCTGTTCCTTTTGTGATTGCGAACCTATTTGGGCTCCTGTGCCAAAAGCAGGGGGAGTGCAAGGGGCTCATATGCGGGCATGCCATACCCATAATGCTATGCGTGCAACCCCCCTTGTACATGCCTGTGCACACACACCCTGTACATGCGCACACAACCCCCCTTTGGCCCACGATAGACCCGTTTTTTGCCCTCCCCAGGCTCCAGAGGCTTTCAAGGAACTTGGGGAGGATGAAAACAGCCTCTCCCCCCCTCCCGAGGCTCTTTGCTGTCTCCCAACTGCACTGGGGGCAACTGAACAGCCTGCTCTTGGAAATGGAGGCTATGGCCGATGGGCTCGGCTCTGGGCTCTTGCTCCATCTGCCCGGGAGAAGGAACCCAGGGAGAAATATAACGGCCGTTTTGGAGGGAATGGACACAGCACCTTCCACTTACATCCACAGCAGCTGTGCTCGCCGTGCCCCCCGCCTTTGGAGGCAACAGGAAACCGCTCCTCTTGGTGGGGTGGCCAGTCTGGCCCTGGCTGGGCCCCAACCCTTGCAATTACCCTGCCCAGTGCACAGACTTTGTCTCTATTGTGGACTCTGAAGGCCTGTGCTTTGGCCAGCCGATGCCCAGGGAGACCCATTTCTTGGCTCCATGTTCACAACCTGTGTTATGGGGCAACCCCTGGGCATTATCCTCTGCCCCCTACAATGCTGTTGCTGCCACTGCCTCTGCCGGGCATATTGGCTACGTCCATGTCACCGCCACCTCAGGTCCCAGCAACCACTCCGCTTGTTCCATCAGATGCACCAGAAGCATTTGCAATCGGTGTCAGCCCCACCCACCTCCCCCATGGTGCCTTCTCCTTCTGGTTGCTCCAGCAGCATTGTGAGCGCAAGGGGGCGGTGGTGGCAAGGATGGTCAAGGGCTTCCCGCATAAATATGCCCCTGGGGACCTGGCAGAATATATTCCAGCTGGAAGCAGCAGTAGCTCTGGACCGTGGATCTCATCAGAGCCGTGGGCTGGAGCTGTGCAAGAAGCCTGCTCGGATGGGGGTGAAGGAAGCCCGGGCCCACCCATCCTCGCCACTGCCACACCCTTGCCCTTGGCGGCTGTCACTGCTGCTTCTGGCTGGGACACCACCAAGGGCCTGGCATAATAAATCCTGGATGGAAGCGGAAGCTCAACAGCCGCTGTTGGGGAAGGGACGAAGGGGTGGCGGTTGCCCGTTCTCACCACCACCACGAGCATCCTTTCAGCCCTGGTAACAGCGACTGTTGTGCTGCTGGGATGCTGGCAAAGGAGCTGCAGGGAAGTGAGCTACCTGCATAAAGACGCCATTGAGGGCCTGGCTCACCGACATGGGAGCAGCTGCAGTGGCTGCCTGGTTGCTCCTGCTCTTTCCCCTGTGGCTGCAGCTGCTGCTCTTTTGGGGTGCCCGGACCAGCCAGGCACTCCAGATCCTCATCAGAGCCATGGGTTGGAGCTGTGCAAGTAGCCCACTCAGGTGGGGAGAGAGGAAAGCCTGTCCTTGCTGCTCCTGCCCCCTTGCCCCCGGCGGCTGTCATAATGCTGCTTCTGGCTGTTGTGGGAGTGGCTGCAGGGGCTGGCTGGCTGCTCCTGCCCTTCCCCTAGTGGCTGTTGCTGCCGCTGCTTTTCTGGAGCACCCGAGCCAGCCAGGCACTTCGGACCGCAGATGAGCTGGAGGGCTGGGGTCATGCAAGAAGCCCGCTCAGAGGAGGAGGGAGGGAAGTCCCGACCACAGCTTTACTCTGCTAAGAAGTGATGGCTGAGGACCCCTCTCTGCATCTTTTGGCACGTGCAGCCATTGCTGTTGCTGTTGCTGATTTTTGAATGTGCATGTGCATGCGCATGCACGCTAGGGATCATATCACCAAATGACCAATGCGCATGTGCACCCTGGAAACAAAAAGGTCATTTTCATGGCGTGCGCATGTGCACCGGGCAGCTTCACTTCTGCTTTCTGACATGTCAATGTGCATCCAGACCAGCTGGCTGCTGCGCCTGAACCCGGAAGAATAACTGGTGATGGCTCCACCTGCCAGGAGAAATCGCTCTGTGTGCCACTTCTAGCATACGTGCCATAGGTTCACCATTACGTGTATATATCATTGATTAAAATATATTAACGTTACAAAAAACAACCCAAATCAGAACTATTTTAATGAAATACTTGATAAATCACATTTGTATATCTACTAGCTTTTTATTTAATTTCTTTAATTTCTACAGAAATTCTAATTAAATATTTTGTGTGTGTGTGTGTGTGTGTGTATAATTAAATCTAACCCCCCCCCCCAAAGAATATTGAATATACTGAATGTTCATGAATATATTTTCAGGTTAAAGCCAAACTAAAAATGCATATAGTAAAAGTTATGACAGAATCCTGACTAGTGAATGCATTTTAATGTAATGTAATATTACATAGTAACTAGTAATTTAAATCATTATTTCAAGTTGTAGTCATTTATATTCCATTTAATCCAAATTAAATCTCCCTCAGTTTAGAAAAACAGCTTAAAATGGCCATTTACAGAAAATTCTATAAGGTGGAAATGACTCCATTACATCACAATGTTTCATGTCTATGGAAGAGTAAAGGAAGAGCTTGAAGTCCACCTTACTTCTTTGTTCGTTCTAATGTCCTGTAAAAGGACATTAGAAGACATAAGCAGGCATTAGTACAGATCAAGTTGCTGAATCAAATAAATGTTTTGGATAAACTTAAAAGATTACATTTTAGATTAGCGTGGTGTGTGGGTTTGGGTCTTTTTATGTCATGTTTTAAATCAACGTATTTGCTTGATTATTTCCGTAAGATGGTTTCTCTTGTTCCCCTTTATTGTTTTTTCTTGCCTGTAGAAATAGATCTTCTCTGTATAAAGCAGAACCCTTATCTGCTTTATGATATCAAGCTCTCAAGACCAGCTTTCTGTCCCAGTAAGCCAGAAATTCCAGTTTCTGCCAGATCTTGGGGTTCTTTCTTCAACTTGGAAATTAACTGTCAGCAGAAAGCTCTTCATTTGAATTGTAGGCTTCATTTGGAAGTAGACACTCGTGGTTTATATTCCTTTTAGACCCCAAACAATTATTAATGATACAGCAACCTGGGTATTTTGCAATAAATATGTCAAAAGATACTATCTTTGTTTTCTAGCACACACAAAAATAACACATTTATCAGGGTTGCCACTAGTGATGATTTGGGCATTGAGCTAAGCAGGCTTAGAAGAGATAATGAGGCTATAATTCCATTTTATTCCCAATAATCAGTGTGTAGTTAGCCAATTTTCCCAACACCTGGAGACACCGTATGTCTCTCTGAGAATTGCCCTAAAAACAGTTTATCAGAATCTATAGTATAGGTAGGTTATCCTCTGACCCAGTGGGTAGTACTTTTGGGCTATAATTACATCCCCTCCCAATAAAAAGGTGAAAGTGGGATAAGAAAGGAAAAGATGGAGTGGAAAATGGAGTGGAATAGCTAGATATTTTGGAGTACAGCTTTCATCAACCTTGTTGAAGATGAGTATATCGTAAATCAATTTTTAATCTATTCCAAATGATTTATTTTATTTTATGTCTCCCTCCAAGCTTTCATATGAGCTTGCTGTTTAGTGCAGCTGCAGGAAAGTCTCCCTGCTCTCCAGTGGTGGGATTCAAATTTTTTTACTACCGGTTCTGTGGGCCTGGCTTGATGGGCGTGGTATGGCTAGGTGGGCATGGTTTGGTAGGCCTAGTAGTAGGGGAAGGATACTGCAAAATCCACATTCCCTCCCAATCAGATGGAACTCTGGAGGCAGAGAATAGATGGGGGCAGGGGCAGTCAGAGGTGGTATTTGCCGGTTCTCCGAACTACTCAAAATTTCTGCTACTGGTTCTCCAGAACTGGTCAGAACCTGCTGAATACCACCTCTGCTGCTGTCCTATTCCACCTTCCAGTGGAGCTAACCATTACTTCTTTCAGCTGGCAGAGAGAAAAAGAGGGGCAGTCAGCCATCCAGTCAATTCCCAGCTTTGCTTTCCTTTTTTTGCTGAGTTTGCTTTTTGTACAGAGGAAAGAAAAATGAAATATAAAGGAAGGAAAAGCTCATTCGTACATCTTGTGGAAAAATCCAAAGCTGCCCTGTAGAACATTTGGGAAGGATACAGAGTATAGAGGGGGAAAGCCTACTTCTAAACAACTTTCCCTTTTCCCCCTCGTCCCTTAATAGAACATAGAAGATAAAATAATAGGGTTGGAAGGGTCTTAAAGTTCAACCCATTGCTCAAGCAGGAGACCATATACTATTTCAGACAAATGGCTATCCAGTATCTTCTTGAAGACCTCCAGTGATGGAGCATCCACAAACTTCTAAAGGCAAGCCATTCCACTGATTAATTGTTCTCTTTGTCAGAAAAGTTCTCCTTAGTTCCAGGTTGAATCTCCCTTTAATGATCCCAATAAAGAGAATATTTGTAGCTCAGGGTTGAAATGAGGGATCCTAGAGATTCATGTGGACCTCGTTTAATCCCCCACTTGCTGCAGAGTTTGTCTCCCAATTAATGACAAGTGATTAAAATTTCCCATTACTACTTGGTGTGTTTCTTCCACCCTTAGCTAACCGATTAGCAAAAGGTCTTTTATTTCCTCTGCCTGATTGGATAGTCTGTGTTATACACCTATGAAAATGTCATTCATTTTCCTTTATATTAATGTATCTGCATTCATGAAGATTTCCATTCTTGGTTTTATACATTTCTGTAGAGATGTAGTGATTTCTCATATATAATGCAACTCCACCTCTTCTATTAGGTCTTTTTCTTTAGAACAATTTATATCCTTTAAAAGGAGAATATTTGTAGCTCAGGGTTGAAGTGAGGGATCCTTGGTTTTATAATTTATATCCTTCCAGGAATTCATTCCAGTCATGAGTTTCATTCCACCAAGTTTCTGTAATAACCTGTCTACCCTCATGTAGTAGGAATTCAAGTTCATCCTGCTTGTTCCTTCTATTTTGAGCACAAGTGTATAGGCATCTGAATGTATATGGCCAATCCTGTGTTTGCTTTCTAAATATCCTGTTTTATATATGAATTCCCCTTCCTTCTCACTATTCTCTACCTTATGGTCTGATTTGTTGTTTTGGAGTTTACATGGGGGATTATGTCCTAAAGGTTCATCCTCCCCTTTCAGTTTTAATGTAATGCCCAGTTTTGTAACTGAGTATACTTTTGCACCTCTTCTAATAGGAATAGCTCATAGGCCACTTTAGAGTAGCATATTTGCATCTGCTTTTGCCATTTTTGGAAGGGTTACTCCTTCATTATATTTTACATTAATGTCATGAACATTCATCTTTCCTTAAACTCGGGTGTTTTAATTATCTCTTTGCTTTCAGAGCTTCCTAATGACAAGCCCATTCATGTTTCCAATTAAGAAGATTTACTTTCCTGACCAGATTGGTGTTGCAGTGTCTGATTTAAGCAACCAGAATTATGACTTACTTCCAAAGTTTGGAAGTAACAATGAATACTTGGCATTGGAAATATTTCTGTCCATATTTGTACATTGTTTGTTGCAATTTGGGATTAAAAGGAATCCATAGCATTTGTATCTTTGTCTACTTAAATATCAGGGGAAAGTTCCTACTTGAATAATAATAATAATTTTTATTGTCATTGTACTAAAATTACAATGAAATTGGTTACTTCTTAGATATATCATTTTAGATAGCAAATAGTGTGTTACTCTACATAATTCTATGGGGAGGGGCAGGGGCGGAGGGAGACGAAATGGTCATCATCAGTTGGAAGACCGTGGCCGCTGAACTCAGGCGGTCACGTGCTCCAACTCCCCGCTCTCCCATCGACTAGGTGGGCAGGAATCACAGACCCGGGGCCCTAGGCTGATGTTATGCAATGCCAGGTCTGTGGTTCAAAAAGCCCCCCTCATCCGTGACCTTGTGTCAGAGGGGGACCCGGACCTGGTGGGTATAACGGAAACCTGGTTGGGCCACAAAGGGGGTTTACCCCTCGTGGACATGTGCCCACCAGATTACCGTGCCTTCCATCAGCCTAGGGCCCTAGGGAGGGGTGGGGGGGTGGCGATTATGGTTAAGGAAGGTCTCGAGCCGAAGGAGACCACAGTCCCTCAGACAACCGGGTGTGAATCTCTCTGCGTGAGATGGGGCCTAGGGAGGCAGTTGGGCGTGTTAGTTGTATACCTGGCTCCTCGCTATGCAACAACAGCCTTGCCCGAGCTCCTAGAGGTGACAGCCGAGGCGGCAGTTGAACCCCCAGACTAGTAGTCATGGGGGACTTTAACTTGCCGTCGGCGGGCGAAGCCTCTGGAGCAGCTCGGGAGTTCATGGCCTCCATGACGGGCATGGACCTGACCCAGGTAGTTTTAGGCCCTACTCACGAGGGGGGAAACACGCTGGATTTGATCTTTGTCTCGGGACAGTGGAGTTGTGATCTGGGAATAGGGGATCTAACCATCACTCCCTTGTCATGGACAGATCACGCTCTCCTTCAGCTGGACTTTCCAATCGCTTCACCTCACCGCGGGGAGGCGGAACCGGATACTCCTATATGGTTCCGCCCCAGGCTTCTAATGGACCCGGAAAGGTTCCAGAGGGAGCTTGGGCCAATTCCTGTGACCCTGCCTCGTGACTCGACTGAGGACCTAGTGGCCGCATGGTTAAGTGCGGCTGCAGGGGCCTTGGACCGAGTCGCACCCTTGCGGCCTCTCTTGCGGTGACGAATCACCCAGGCTCCCTGGTTTACTGAAGAGCTTCGGGGGATGAAGCACCGCAAGAGACGCCTAGAGAGCAGATGGAGATCCTCTCGCTCCGAAGCCGACCGAACACTAGTGAGAACCCATATTAGGGCTTACTTAGTGGCGATAAGGGTGGCCAAGCGTGAGTATTGTGCCACCCTTATTGCATCCGCAGATAACCGCCCTGCCGCCCTGTTTGGGGTGACCCACTCCCTCCTTCATCAAAGGCCGCGGGAAGCCCCTTTGCAAGGGCGAGCAGAGGAATTTGGGATTTATCTGCAGGAGAAAATTACTCGGATTCGGAATGAGCTACCCTCCATCGACAGTGGTCCTGTGGGACTGTTCGAGACTAGTCTTGAGGCTCCTTCTTGGGAGGAGTTTGACTTTGTTACCATCGAGGATATGGACAGGTTGTCAAGGAAACTTAGGGCGACCACATGTTTATTGGACCCGTGTCCCTCCTGGCTTGTACTGGCATTCTGGGAGACGACACGAGGCTGGCTCCAGGGCATTGTCAATGCATCTTTGAGTGAGGGGTCCTTACCTGCTGTCTTGAAAGAGGCGGTAGTGAGGCCCCTCCTCAAGAAGCCGTCCCTAGACCCAGCATTATTAGAGAACTATCGTCCGGTTTCCAACCTTCACTTTTTGGTGAAGGTTGTTGAGAGTGTGGTAGCCCAACAGTTTCTGCGACACCTGGAGGAAGTTGATTATCTAGACCCGCGCCAGTCCGGCTTCCGACCCGGTCACAGCACCGAGACGGCATTGGTCGCGTTGGTTGATGATCTCTTGGGGGGGCGGGATAGAGGTTATTCCTCTATCCTAGTCCTATTAGATCTCTCAGCGGCTTTTGATACCATCGACCATGGTATCCTATTGCACCGACTGGGGGGGTTAGGGCTGGGAGGCACCGTTCTGCGGTGGTTCTCGTCCTACTCTCTGGTCGGTCGCAATATGTGTTGACGGGAGGGCAGAGGTCGACCTCGAGGCCTCTCTTATGTGGGGTTCCTCAGGGGTCGGTCCTCTCGCCCCTCCTTTTCAACACATATATGAAGCCGCTGGGTGAGATCATCCGTGGTTTTGGGGTGGAGTACCACCTGTACGCTGATGACACCCAGCTGTACATATCCACCCCAAACCACCCCAACGATGCCGCCGAAATGCTGTCCCGGTGTTTGGAAGCTGTACGGATCTGGATGGGTGGTAACAAACTCAAGCTCAACCCTGCCAAGACTGAGTGGCTGTGGTTTCCGGCACCCCGGTTCAGCCAGATTACTCCAACTCTGGTCATTGGGGGCGAAACACTGGCCCCCGTGGAGAGGGTGCGCAATTTGGGTGTCCTCCTGGATTCCCGGCTGTCCATGGAGGACCATGTGGCGGCCGTGGCCAGGGGGGCGTTTCATCAGGTACGCCTGATGCGCCAATTGCGCCCCTTACTGGACCGGGCTGCCCTTCACACAGTCACTTAAGCTCTCGTGACGTCCCGACTCGACTACTGTAATGCTCTCTACATGGGGCTTCCCTTGAGGTGCACTCGAAAGCTACAGCTAGTCCAAAATGCAGCCGCGCGGGTGATTATGGGAGCCACTAGATGCTCCCACATAACACCGATCCTGCGTGAGCTGCATTGGCTTCCTGTGGCCTTTCGGGTGCGCTTCAAGGTTTTGACGACTATCTTTAAAGCGCTCCATGGCTCGGGGCCTAGTTATATGCTAGACCGCCTCCTGCCCCATACATCCCTTAGACCGATACGCTCCCACAGAGAGAGCCTTCTCAGGGTGCCATCGGCCGGACAATGCCGACTGGCGACACCCAGGGGAAGAGCCTTCTCTGTGGCGGGTCCAGCCCTCTGGAATGACCTACCCCCTGAACTACGTACCATCACCGACCTCCGCCTCTTCTGCCAATGTCTTAAGACATATTTGTTTCAACAAGCCGGCCTAGCCTAACCTCCCATGGGGACTTTTAGGTAGTTTTAAATTGGGTTTAAAAATTTGGTTTTAGCGCAGGATAGAATTATTTAATAGTTTTTTAAATTATATTTATTGTATTTTGTATGCTTTTTAAATTTCCTGTGTGCCGCCCTGGGTCCTCTGTGGAGAAGGGCGGGATATAAATTTAAATAAATAAATAAAATAAATAAATAGGGACCATCCACCCAAGTTTGGCTTACAAATAAGAATATCCATAAAAGTAGGAGACTTGAAGTTATACATCACCACGTCACGCTGAAAAGTACACTGAATAGGGTCACAATTTCCGTCACTACCACAAATGGTGGAATCTATTACAAATGACTGTTTTGTGACTGCTTCATTTAGAGGCCACTTGTATCAGTGATGAAAACTTTATGACTAGTTCTTGTATTTACAATCTTTGCTGATCTATAAAGCAAAGAAAAGCTGAAATAAAATCATAGGCCCAATCACGATTTCATCCAATGACCATTTTGCTTAATGGCCAAGTTGCCACTCCCAAGTATGGCCACTATATTTCTATTTAAAACATAACTTTCTTTGTCAATTATACATATACTTAATTTCATGCCAATGTTCCACTTCTTTACTTTGCTTGGTGATACATTTTCTCTTTTTTGACATTGCAAATGTATCAAAGGTTTCCCGACACATAATGAGCAGAGTTGTGCACAGATCATAATCTTGGGTGTACAGTAGCAGTGAGGTTAATCCCTACCACCAACCTACATTTAGAGTAATTGTCCCAAGGTAGCATAGTTCAAAGCTAAAATTCCTCCCAATCCTGGCATTCTGACTTTTGAATTTTTGCTTAGTTAATGAACCTCTCTAATTCAATGAGGTGCACAGTTACTTAGATTTAAGTAGATGGCTCCAATTTTTTTTAAAGTCAAATGTCTGATTTGCATGTCCTCTTTTCATTGGGACTAATTTTTATATTAGCTGAATCTTAAAAGAAGCAAATTATATGCATTATTAGAATCTTCTTCCTGAGTCCTAATGAATCACTGACATGATTTGAATTGACATTTTAATAACAGGATGCTGTGCCAGCATGAAATTAATTGAATTTACCTGAAGTTTTCAAGGAGAGGGAACTGGAATTTTTGAAAAGAGTATCAAATCCACCACCCTTCTCTTGTTTCTTGCTTATGACCTATTGATATCTTTCCAAATATTAAAGCTACTATGAAGGTATAGGCCTCAGAGAATTATACTTTAACTTGATAATGGTGAAGCAAAACATGTAAATATTTATGTGCCATAGATCACATGTGGGTGAAAAATTGAAAATGCTGACCCTCCAATAGGTCTGAATTGATAGAAGACAAATAATAAAAAATAAACTAAACTTTTCTAGAGGAAAATAGAAAAAGCAATAGCACTTATTTATATATAAGCGGTTTACAGAGTCAGCATATTGCCCCTAACAATCTGGGTCCTCATTTTACCGACCTTGGGAGGATGCCAGGTTGAGTCAACTTTGAGCCAATGAGAATTGAACTGATGAACTGCCGGCAGCAATCTTTCAGCAGAAATACCCTGCAGTACTGTATTCTCTACATGGGTACCACATCTGTTAATCATCATCTGATGAGCATAAATACAAATTTAATAATAATAAACATAAACATAAAAAAACAGAACTGTTGACACCATCTTATCAAAGAAGTTGAAAAAAAGGAGATCTATGAAACAGAGAAATCACTGAGGCATTAGAATGACCTAGATGAATAAAACCATCGCTTATTCTTTATCTGTTACGTTATGCATAGTTTGGAGTTATATTTTAATATAGCAGGTATTGAAATATTTTCTTGTATCCTTGTCTTTTGGATAATACAATCATCAGTTTTTGAAGACCTGTGTTAAACAAGGATAAACAAACCAAGGACTAGCTTGAAGTTGATGTCTCACTGGCCTATCTGGATGTGCTATGCTATGTGCCAAAACACAAACACACTCAATATATACTTTGGGAGTACCCAGCGTCCACCATAATCCATCCTGATCTTTTTACCAACTCTTTTAAATCCATAGTTCTCTGCCCAGTTGTTGGGCGGGTGTGGCCATGGTGAGCATAGCCTAGTCAGCCTCCTACACTACAGCATGGGGATGATTTTGCCCTCTCCGGGGTCCAGAGGCTTTCCTCGAGCCTCTGGGATGGTGAAAATGGCCTCCCCATGGTCCAGAGGCGCTCTGGAGATCAGAAATGGGCCCGTGGGTGACACCTGTGACTTTCCAAATTTCTGGTAGGCCCATTTTTCACTCTCTCTGACTCCTTTACTTTTCAGTCCAAGGCTACCCTGTAATTACAATAATACAATAGCAGAGTTGGAAGGGACCTTGTAGGTCTTCTAGTCCAACCCCCTGCATGGGCAGGAATCTTATACCATTTCAGACAAATGGCTGTCTAACATCTTTTTAAAGACTTCCAGGGTTGGGGCATTCACAACTGCTGGAGGCAAGCTGTTCCAGAGGTTAATTGTTCTTACTGTTAGGAAATTTCTCCTTAGTTCTAAGTTGCTTCTCTCCTTGGTTAGTTTCCACCCATTGCTCCTTGTCCTGCCCCCAGGTGTCTTGGAGAAAAGTTTGACTCCCTCTTCTTTGTGGCACCCTCTGAGATATCGGAACACTGCTATCATGTCTCCCCTGGTCCTTCTCTTCATCAAACTAGACATACCCAGTTCCTGCAGCCGTTCTTCATATGTCTTAGTCTCCAGTCCTCTAATCATCTTGGTTGCTCTTCTTTGCACTCTTTCCAGGGTCTCCACGTCTTTTCTACATCGTGGCGACCAAAACTGTATGCAGTATTCCAAGTGTGGCCTTACCAAGGCACTATACAGTGGCATTAACACTTCACGCGATCTAGATTCTATCCCTCTGTTGATGCAGCCTAGAACTGTGTTGGCTTTTTTGGCAGCTGCTGCACACTGCTGGCTCATATTTAAATGGTTGTCCACTAGGATTCCGAGATCCCTCTCACAGTTGCTACTATTGAGCAAGGTACCACCTATACTGTACTTGTGCATTTGGTTTTTCTTGCCTATATGTAGGACCTTACTTTTTTCACAATTGAATTTCATTTTATTAGACAGTGCCCAATGTTCAAGTTTGTCTAGATCCTTCTGTATCTTAAGCCTATCTTCTGGAGTGTTGGCTATTCCTGCCAGCTTGGTGTCGTCTGCGAATTTGATGAGTTCCCCATTTATCCCCTCATCCAAATCGTTGATGAAGATGTTAAAGAGTACTGGGCCTAAAACAGAGCCTTGGGGGACTCCACTGCATACTTCCTTCCATGTAGATGCAGTTCCATTGAGGACTACACGTTGAGTGCGGTTGGTCAGCCAGTTACGAATCCATTTGGTGGTGGTGCTGTCTAACCCACAATTTTCTACTTTATCTAATAGTAGGTTATGGTCTACTTTATCAAATGCCTTACTGAATTATTTTTATCCATTTCTACAATCACTCCATATCATTTTGATTTTCTGCATCCTTATTTGCCTGTACCTCAGGACCATTCGGTTCTTAAAATGCACAAGCACACACACATTAATTGCTTGCCTTTCATTTAGAGCACTATTCCCTGTTCCTGGAGTCTTGTCTTCGTGGAAAATAAATGTTTATGCTTTTTCAAAACTATCTTCCAAGAACGGCTAGACCATTTTAAAAAGCTAGTTCATTATCACAAATTTTGCCATTAACTAAATATGATTTTTAAAAACTCATAGATATGGTTGCCAGTGTACGGAAAATTTATAAAATATGGGTTTTTTGACTAGGCATATAACTGGAGCTTTGCTTGATTATTTTAAGGACCATCATGCTAGTAGATTCACTCATTATTATCCAAAGAGCTGCAGTGGCACAGTGGTTAGAATACAGTATAACAGGCTACTTCTGCTGATCACCAGCTGCCAGCAGTTTGGCAGATCGAATCTCACCAGGCTCAAAGTTGACTCAGCCTTCCACCCTCCCAAGGCATGTAAAATGAGAACCCAGATTGTTGGGGGCAAGATGCTCACTCTGTAAATTACTTAGAGGATTGTAAAGCACTGTGAACTGGTATATAAATCTAAGTGCTATTGCTATATTGCTATTTGGTTTTCTCTGCCCCCTCTTTTAATTTTCAAATTCTAATTCCTAGGGTGAAAAGGAGGAAGGTGGCCTGTTGCAGAGAATGTACTAGGATCTTGGATAATTTTTATTTACAAGAATGACCTGGGCAATATATACATTCTCTATACATTTTCAGAAATAACTCACACTGTTTCCTTAGCTCTGCTTTGGAAATATATCAAGTTCTTCGCATATTATTTCTGCCTTATAAACAATTCAGCTACCTAGACTTTATTTCATTAACCTATTTTGCTGGTTTCCAAGAGTTTCTGTTATTGTGTTTTGCTTAGCCAGCTAAGACTAGTGTTTTTCTGCAGAGAAGCAAAACTGAAGGAATTAATATCAAGTGGTCAAAATAAATTGTGGGTGAGTGAATTTCATTTACAAAAAAACCTGCCCTTGATGTCTACTCTTCTTATATCTCTTTGAATCCTTTGCTTATAGGAGAGTTGCTCAGATGGCAATTTGTTATTTTTTTAAAATTTGCATTGCTTAACACTTGTTAACTGACAACTTACAAATATTTAGAACTAATTGGAGGACAAATAGTTGTTAGTTGATGTAGTCAGCAAACATCCCAACATTTCTCCATTCCATTTTGGACCTTATATGAATGTCAGCAGGAGGTTCCCTCAAGTTGAGGTTGACATCATGAAGAGGTCAATGTAGATTTTTTTTTGGCAACAATATGGAAATGGTCTGCTAGTCCCTTCGGGGAGAGGGGGTGGTTTATAAATATAATAAATTATTATTATTAAATTATTATTATTATTAGTGTTTTCACCTGGGATGTAGTTTGTTTTAATTACTGCTTAGTCAATATTTCTTGGTGATCTCTATTACTAATCTGTTTATTTTAAGAATCAGCCATGCTATGGTGGGAATATCAGTGTAGAAATACAAAGATCTAAAAAAGAAACTGAATATATATACATGTTATAAAACTTGGCAAATGGATGGGCTGTCCAGAATACTTTACAATTTTATTAAATTTATCTTGTATGGATATGCAATAAACACAGGTGCTTGAATGTTTTCTTATATCCTTGTTTTCAATAATGTTTTCACTGGATCTCTTACAAATAATTAATCATGTGCTGATGATTTCCAAATACTGTATTAGAAAGATTTACAGATAGTATTTCCATCCTTTCTAATTTCAGTTTTTTTTTTTAGGAGGGGGTGTTTTGGTTGCATGTCTTGTGAATAGATCATCCTCAATAAAACAAGTTTTTTTAAAAAAAGCCAAAACAACAGCCCCACCCAAACTTGAACAAAGAAGGAAATTATTGGTGAATATTTAGTCTTTATAATTCCAGCATAAAATAATAAAATATTGTTTGTGCAAAAGGTTATGGCCCAACTTTTACTGTTTATAGATTTATTTTTATTTATATATATAAACTAGCTATACACGGCCACGCGTTGCTGTGGCCCAGTCTGGTTAAATAGCCAACCAATCTGTGTGTAGATCTACACCTGCACACATACACACAACCACCATATAACCCCCAACCTATCTACCTACTGTATTTCTCCCTCTCTATCTATCCCTCTACCTACCTACCGACTGTATCTCTTTCTTTCTCCCTCTATCTACTTACCTACTGTATTTCCCCCTCTCTATCCCTCTACCTACCTACCTACTGTATTTCTCCCTCTTTCTCTATTCCTCTACCTACCTACCTACCTACCTACCTACCTACTGTATTTCTCGCTATCTATACACCTACCTACCTACCTACAGTATTTCTCCCTCTATGTCTATCCCTCTACCTATCTACCTATTGTATTTCTTCCTTTCTCCCTCTATCTACCTACCTACCGTATTTCTCTCTCTATCCCTCTACCTACTCTCCTACTGTATTTCTCCCCCTCTCTCTATTCCTCTACCTACCTACCTACCGTATTTTTCCCTTTCTATCTATCCCTCTACCTACCTACCTACTATATTTCTTCCTTTCTCCCTCTACCTACCTACCTACTCTATTTCTCTCTCTCTCTCTCTATTCCTCTACCTACCTACCTACTGTATTTCTCCCTATCTATTTATCCACCTATCTATCTACCTACCTACCTACCTACTATATTTCTTCCTTTCTCCCTCTACCTACCTGCCTACCTACCTACTGTATTTCTCCCTCTCTACCACCCTATCTACCTACCTACTGTGTTTCTCCCTATCTATACACCTACCTACCTACCTACCTACAGTATTTCTCCCTGTCTATCCCTCTACTTACCTACCTACTGTATTTCTTGCTTTCTCCACCTACCTACCGACCTACCTACCTACCTACCTACCGTATTTCTCTCTATCTATCCCTCTACCTACCTACTGTATTTCTCTCTCTCTCTCTCTCTCTCTCTCTCTCTCTCTCTCTCTCTCTCTCTCTCTCTCTCTCTCTCTATCTTTCCACCTACCTACCTTATTCCTCTCTATCTATCCCTCTACCTACCTACCTACCTACCTACTGTATTTCTCCCTCTCTATAATATAATAATACAATAGTAGAGTTGGAAGGGACCTTGGAGGTCATCTAGTCCAACTCCCTACCTAGGCAGGAAGCCTATACCATTTCAGACAAATGGCTATCCAACATCTCCTTGAAGACTTGCAGTGTTGGGGCATTCACAACTTCTGGAGGCAAGCTGTTCCACTGGTTAATTGTTCTAACTGTCAGGAAATTTCTCCTCAGTTCTAAGTTGCTTCTCTCCTTGATTAGTTTCCACCCATTGCTTCTTGTTCTGCCCTCTGGTGCTTTGGAGAATAGTTTGACTTCCTCTTCTTTGTGGCAACCCCTGACATATTGGAAGGCTGCTATCATGTTTCCCCTAGTCCCTTTTTTAATTAAACTGTATTTCTCCTCTCTCTCTCTATGGGCCACCTGGGAGTTTGCTATCTCAGTGCCTTGTTTTGGCCCTAAGAGGCTTCCATATGTTGCTGAGGAAATGACAGTTGGAAAGCAGCCGGATGGGCAGCCGGATGGGCAGAGCTACAAGGAGGTGAAAACATGATCAGTGGGTACATTTTACATTTGTGTACCTTGCACATGACACACGTGTGCTAGGCACAAAATGAGTACGTATTCTATTATCGGAAGTCCTTGGGAACATTGTGTCAAAATTTGAGGTAAATCAGTCTAGTAGTTTTTGAAATTAGTTGCTTCGTACAAACTATTTTACATTTTTATTTATATAGATAAATCCTGTCTTTTTCTGGATTATAAAGTACTCTTTTCTGTATAGTATGTATGAGATAGAGATGATGGTAGTGCAATTAGATAATACAATATTTTTTACTCATGCCTCCACTTTACATAGCTTTATGTCTTGGTGTAGATTGTACATCAGATTTTTTCAGGCAATCTATAAGCAAAAACAATAGAGTATCATTGCCATTTCTTTATATTGCATGTAGAGAGAATGGAATATAGATTCTGATATACCTATCTCAGCACTGATCTTTTGTCACTAGGACTGCTTACTTTCCCAATCATTGGTCACTCTCTGAACAGCCACTGTCCTGCTGTAGGTTCCTCCCCGCATGTTGTGGAGCTCCGCATGTCTACTATAGTTGATCATTAGTGCTGAGTTGTATGCATTAACAATATTTTTCTTTTGATTTTTCTTGAGAAAAAGTATCTTAGCGTATACTATCCAGTGATGGCTATTAGCCCACATCTGACAATAAACGAGACAGAAAAAAATTGGTTTGGTTATCCTCTAGATATGATATAGAGATAGAGACCAAACACTTATATGAGGGATAACTAAGCAGAAGTTTTCAGAGTCACAGTCATTACAGTATTGGACCACAATACTTACAATTGGTATGGTGTACACTCCCTGGCAGTCATTCACAGAAAGGAGTGCTGCCCAATTTTTATCTGAAAATTCCAAAATTAAAAAACATCCTCAAAAAGATGTGTTTGAGGAATAGGAATACTTTTCTTATTCATAGAATATTCCTCAAATGGTATTTATTTGCAGTGTTGTACCTCCAAAGTCTGCAAGTCCACTTCATCAGCCACAACTGATTCCTGAAAATAAATTTGCTACCACCATACTATACAGTAATGGTTACGATTGGTTTAGGCAGCCCTTTTTCTGAGCAGACTTTTCGAGTCGGGTCTGTGTGTGTGTGTGTGTGTGTGTGTATCAGGGTTCCAAATAGCATTCAAAATAAATCAGAGTCCAAAGCAAAGTATTGCTCAAAATTCCAATTTATTAGGAGAGCCATGTTGGCACATCTGGGAAAACCCGAATCTGAAAGCTTCCCGGGTTTTCTCACCCAGTTGAAAGTTCAAGATCTTGTCCCCACTGCCATGCTGGCAGTTCTACTCATCTAGTTACGGTCAGGTGCGGAGGTGCAAAGACAAAGGATGACCTTGGCTTTTTAGAAAGAATTTTGTTGTGACTACATTGCATCTAACTCCCCTGTCCTATTTTCCTACAATATAAAATGCATAGTAGAATAATAGAAAGCCAAAGATTGAAAGAAAAGATGGCTGCAGGTCTGACAGGGTGTGTGTGAGTGTGTGTGTGTGTGTGTGTGTGTGAGAGAGAGAGAGAGAGAGAGAGAGAGAGAGAACGAGAACAAGTAAAGGAGTTTTCCTCCTCTTCATTCTCCTCCTCCCATAACATAATGTTAAGGAAGAGGGAGGTGGCACATTCCAGATTTTGAAATTTACAGCCAGCTTGGAAACAAGTTGAAGCTTGTTACCAAACCAACATGTACAAAAATACAAAACGAATACTTTTCACAAAGAATCAACTGCGAAATAGTGTAAATGGAAAAATTAAGATTGTAAAATCATGCAGTGCTGCTATTCTTTTCTCCTAAAAGAAACCTAAAGGCCACAGGAAAAATCAAACTAGGAGCCTATTGAAAAGTATTCATTTTATCTCATGATCTCTTTTACAGAGATGGTGTTATTTGTGGCTTGAATCAAAGAGTATTTTTAGCAATATCAATTTCTTTGCCTTTCATTGTGTCTTGATTTTTTCCCCATTTTCTCTTTAAAAATGTTCTACAATGACAGAGAAAGAATCTGAAAATAGTGCTGAAAAACGCATTCTTGACAAGAATACAATAAGGTAAAGGTAAAGGTTCCCCTCGCACATATGCGCTAGTTGTTCCTGACTCTAAGGGGCGGTACTCATCTCAGTTTCAAAGCCGAAGAGCCAGTACTGTCTGAAGCTATCTCTGTGGTCATGTGTTCATCATGACTAAATGCTGAAGGTGCACAGAACGCTGTTACCAAAGGAGTCTCTATTTTTCTACTTGCATTTTTTTTTATATTGAAAAAGTTTTATTGGTTTTACAGTTTTTCAATAGGGTGGGGTAAGGGATACAAAGAAATTTTGAGAGCATTCACGTCAAAGTCGTCGGCCCTTCCGGGACTTCAAAATAGATCATTAACAAAAAACATTTTTCATACACTACAAAGTGAAAGCAAGTACATATTTCTAAGTTCTCAGTTCTATGCTGTCAGTCATTTACAAAAATCCAGATACACATGTTATACAATATTATTCAAAAAATCAAAGCAAAGTTATTTTTTAGATCTAAGTCTCTTGGCAATTGTATCTTCTATCTCTCCTTCCAGGCCCCCAGCGGGCGGGGCCGTGGCCCCCCTGCCTCCCCTGGATCTTCCCCCAGGACAGAGGAATGTTTTTTAAGAAAGGCTTCCACCTCAACAACTGTTTTGATCCTCACTCTTCCTCCTTCCCAGAACACCAGCATCCCTTCGGGCGTCACCCACCTGAACCAGATCCCGTGATCAAACAATTTTTTGGACAAGAAGGAAAATTTCCTTCTCGCTTCTCTAATCTTTCTTGGGATCTGCTTCAGGATGGCAACCGCCTTTTGTTGGTAAATTAACGGAGCTCCTCTTTGCGCTTTCAAGATTTCCTCTCTGGTTGACCTTCTAACAAATTTAACATGTATCTCTCTGGATACTTCATTTATCCTGGCATATGCAGAGTTTATTCTGTAGGCTAGGTCAATGTCCCCCCTGATCTCATCCTTAGGTTTATGTAAATAGTCTGCTATAATTGTGCTCATGAGTTCAAGGAGACATTCACCAGGTTCCTCAGAAACATTCTGAAATCTCAAAAAATATGTCATCCTTTCCATATCAATCCTAGACACATGCCTGTTTATTTCCACAACCTCATTGGTAACATTTTTAATCTCTCCCTTAGCCCCCGCCAGCCCCCCTTCCAACTCTTCATTCTTCTGTGTGTTCTCCAGCACTTGTTTCCGTGTGTCCAATAGCTCCTTTTTAAAGTTGATATTTTCTTCTCTCTGGGCCTTGATTTCCTGTACCAAAGTTTGTATAACAGATTCAAGAGAAGCCATCCTTAATTCTAAGCTTGCCAATGCTGATTCTTGTGCCATGATTAGCTGTTAAAGTCAATGCCACTAAAATGGCGTTTTTTGGGTGGGGCTGTTGAGGCAAATCAGGAGCCAAAAGTTCAAATCAGGATTGTAAAGTTCAGGAACCAAGAGAGAAACAGTTTTCCAGATCAATAATTATAATAACGAAGGCACTCCAGAAAAGAGATCATAAATCCAAAAAAAATTTCTTCTTCTTTAGTAACAAGAGGAAGTCCAAATCACAAAGAGACGCTGGGAATTTTCCATAAGTAAAATAGTCATTCAGGGACAAAGGGCAGCCATCTTCCACCGCCCAAGCTCAAAGCCAGAAGGAGAGAGTGGGAAAAAAAATTGTTTCAAGCCAGCCAGACCTAGAAACTTTGTTGCAATACAAGCCGCAGATCACTTTCCCTTGTTGCAAACAATCCGGATTGAAGATATCCGCTTCCTCGCAGCGAGGAGCCATTTTCAAGTGGTGCTTTAAATCCGAGGGGGGGTTTAACAAGCAAGCACCCCCCTCCAAGTTCTTTCAGCCAGGCTGACAGCAAAGAAAAAAAAAGTTTTAAATCACTCACTCTCCCCCTCGCAGCCGAAGCCCCGGGAAGCCTTCCGACTCATCCGATCAGCTCTCTCCATGTTAGTGAACGATGCCGTCTTCCTTTGGCGAAGGGAAACCCCCCGCAGCATGTCCTCCTCCACCTGAGCCGAAGACAGGGGTCGCTTCCCCACTGCCATGGGAGGGAGCAACCCAGGCAAGCCGGCCCTACGGGAAAGCCCCAAAAAACGGGGCGTCTCGCCCCCGTGGGGGGGCAGGAAAAGAAACAAAGCGGCGGACGAACCCTAGGCTCGCCCGTCGCCGCTGGAGCCGGAACCGGAAGTCCCTACTTGCATTTTTAAATGCTTTTGAACTGCTAGGTTGGCAGAAGCTGGGACAAGTAACGGGAGCTCACTCCGTTACGCGGCTCTAGCGATTTGAACCGCCAAATTGCTGACCTTTCTGATCGACAAGCTCAGTGACTTAGACATTGAGCCACTGCGTCCCTATAAGGATACAATATATGCAGGCAAATTAACCAATGTAGGGTTGTGGGATTATTGGATTTTAATAAGGTTACCCAGACATAGTTATCATCTGAAAAAGGTTACAATTTCCCACACTGTATCAAGAATGTTAATGTCAGAATGTATGTACAACAGTTGTAGCATTGCAGGACTACATGACTGCCATTTGCAACCTTTCCAGCGGGCTTCTGATAGGCAGAGCCAATGAAAGAAACCAAATTTGTTTAATGATCACAGCAAAAAAAGTCTGCAAATCAGGTTTGACTGATTTAAAGTGGTTGCAGATGGGGAAATAACAGACTTCAACTAAACCCTAGTAAGATGGAGTGGCTATGGGTATCTGGAGAGTCAGGGCCTGGATCGGAATCTTATCAGCTTTAGTTCCCGATTGGGTAAAACCACCCCAAACAGACCCGGCACACAACTTGGGGGTTTCTCCTATATTTGCAACTCCTGCTTGAAGAGCAGGTGGCAGTTGCTTGTTAGACTTGGCAATAGTCAATAGCAGGACAGTTAGAAACAAATGGGTTAATTCTGGCTGCACAAGACCATGCCTTACCAATACATATAAAACCAGACAACAAAGACAACAAATGCTATCTCTGCAAAGAAGTTGAAGGAACAGTGGATCACTTGGTTAGCTGCTATAGGAATATTACATAGATTGATTGGGAACAATGTCCCGGCAACCTAGCAACAATGATGCATTGGGACATCTGCAAGAAATACTATCTTCCTTCAAGCAAGAGCTGATGTGGTCATAAAATAGAGAAAGTAATAGAAAATGAAGAAGCTAAAGTGCTCTGGAACTTTAGAATTCACAGATAGACACCTGCCATATAATACCCCAGACTTAACAATTGTCAATAAAAAGATAAAATGTATGGATAGTGCAGTGATGGCGAACCTTTTTAGGCTCGCGTGCCATAAGGGGGGGAGTGCAGGGGGGGTCGTGTGCGGGCGTGCTGCACCCATAATACAATGCGCGACCCCCCCCCCAGTGTGCATGCGCGCACTACAGATCCCCCCTATTTTTTACATGCTCTTTTCGCCCTCCCCAGGCTCCAGAGGCTTTATAGGAGCCTGGGGAGGGCAAAAAGAGCCTCCCCCCCCCAAGGCCCGCCGGAGGCTTTATGAACTTCCCTGAAGCCTCGGGAGCACTCAAAATGACACTGCAAGCACTGCAAGCAACCTTCAGAAGACTTCCCTGAAGCCTCCTGAGCACTCAAAATGACGCGCCACCAAAACCGGAAGTGACCTCTGATTGCTTGCAGCGTCATTTTGAGCACTCCGGAGGCTTCAGGGAAGTCTCCTGAAGGTTGCTGAAGCCTCCGGAGGGCCTCCGGAGGGCCTGGGAAGCCTCCGGAGCACTCAAAATGATGCACCGCCAAAACCGGAAGTGACCTCCGATTGTTTGCAGCGTCATTTTGAGCACTCTGGAGACTTCAGGGAAGTTCATGAAGCCTCTGGAGGGCCTTTGGGGGGACTTCAGCATGCCCATGCTTCAAAGGCTTCATAGGGTGAAAAAAACATGAAAAAATTCAGCTGGCCAGCACGCGCATGCACACTGGCCAGCTGACAGGACTGGCCAACAGGGCCAGCTGACAGGGCTGGGCGACAGGACCAGCTGACAGGGCTGGCCGACAGGACCAGCTGACAGGGCTGGCCGACAGGACCAGCTGACAGGGCTGGCTGACAGGGCTAGGTTCACCATCACTGGGATAGTGGATGTGGCAGTACCTGGAAGCAGCAGAATAGAAAAGAAAGAACTGGAGAAGATAGCAAAATACAAAGACCAGTAAATAGAATTAGAACGACTGTAACAGAAGAAAGCAAAGGTAGTATTAGTATAGTCTCAGGCGCCTTGGGTGCAATCCCAAACCAACCGGAGCACCACCATCGCCATTGACAAAGTCACCATCAGTCAATTGCAAGGCAGCTTTACTTGGAACATCCTGCAACAATATCTTTAACACCATCAAACAACAACATCTGCTTATCCAGGATTTTAGGAAAAATGGATAAGTTGACAAAAATAACACAGCCCATCTGAACATCTGGCTGATGTTACAGACTATAATAATAATAACCACATAGCTTACAATGGAAGCCCCAGGCCCAATTATAGTCAAAAGTCAAGAACTACCTGTATCATATTCTTTGATATGAAAATTGTTTTCTATGAAAAATGCAAAAACAGAGGCATATATGCACCCATCCGTTTCTGAAAATATTCAAGACGGAATTTCATGAAATTGAGTACCTGCAATCATTCAAAACTGCTAAATTGGGAAAAATTGAGCCAATCTAGTTTTCAAAGAGATTTGATTTTTTTCCCTGATAGGTTTTCAAGGAGCTCTTAATTAAACATTTGATATTTAATTTCAGAATACATAGATATAATCTAATTGATCCAATTTCATGTAGATCACAAGGTCAGCTGAACTTAAAGATGAGGCTTCATTTCCTGGAGTAGTTTTAGTACATATTTTTCAGGGATAGAATGGACAAATAGCTACTGTGAAAATTGGTTCAAACCCACTTGGAATCTCTTAAGCCCGGGATGGCAAACCTATGGCACGTGTGCCACAGGTGCCACACAGAGCCATTTGTCAGGGCATGTGAGGTGTTGCCCTGACAGCTGGCCAGCATGCATGAGTTCAGCCTTTTTTAAAGCAATTTTTCGCCCTCCCCAGGCTCCAGAGGCTTTATAGGAGCCTAGGGAGGTTGAAAACAGCCCTTCGCCCCTCAGAGGCCCTCCGCCCCCCAGAGGCCCTCCGGAGTGCAAAAAAACAGCTCTATAGGCAAACCGGAAGTTTGGGAACGGACTTCTGGTTTGCTTGTAGGGGCCATTTTTCGTCCTCCGGAGCCTTCAGGGAAGCCTCCTGAAGGCCCCTGAAGGCTCCAGAGGGCTAAAAATGCCCCTACGAGCAAATCGGAAGACGATTCCTGAACTTCTGGTTTGCCCGTAGGGCTGGTTTTTTGCACTCCTGAGGCTTCAGGAGCCTTCTGGAGGCTTCCCTGAAGGCTCCAGAGGACGAAAAATGACCCTCTGGAGCCCGGGGAGAGTGAAAAAAGCATGCAAAAAATGGGGAGTGCCTCTCATGCGTGCATGCGTACTGGGGGGGGTTGCGCATTGCATTATGGGTGGGCATGCCTGCGCACGACCCCCCTGCGCTTCCCCCAGTTATGGCGCACGAGCCAAAAAAGGTTTGCCATCGCTGCCTTAAGCGATTTCTCAAGAAAATCACTGGCTGCACTCACAATTAGAGAATAGTTTATAGAATCTTGTATGTAATTCTAATTAGATACATATCTATCTAATTCTATCACAGTCCATCAATTTTAACATATTCTGGATTATGAATTCCAATACTTACGAATGCCAAGCCATTTACTTGGCTAGAAATACTTAATTGCATTAGCTAATCCTGCATTTGTTACAAATATTCTCTTGTTTAATTCTAATATTATGTCTCTGTAACACCTGGAAGTTGAATGGTCAGAATGCTTAACTAAACCTCAATTGTTTGATAGATAAAACGTATGCATGGCTTGTTTGAGCTATTCTGTTTCAAACAACTACTTGAATGGTGAAATATTGAACCACTGGAAATAATTAAATCACTTTTAATCTCTTGCAACCTAATTGAAGTTATCATTAGTATGTGTTTCCACAAATTGCGTCTGTGTGTTTGTGTAATATAATTTACATGGGTCCCACCTGTCAGTAGCTAATATTCCTTTTGTGCATTAGACTTTGTTCCAGCTCTCAAAAGTATCACCATCATGTAGTTTTCCTAATTTGATGCCTTCCAAACACGTTGAGATTGCTTTTCACTAAATCAGCGTTTCTCAAATAGTGGGGCGCGCCCCCCTGGGGGGGCGCGAGGCTCTGTAAAGGGGGGCGCGTTTGACCTCGGCAAATCGGCTCTGCCGATTCCCTTTCTCCCTCCTCCTCCCTCCCTCCACAGCCGGCATGCTGGCCACTCGTCGTCTTCCAGGGACTGCCGTTCCTCACACACACGCACGCACGCACGCACGCACGCACACACACGGAGGCTTCTCAGCTCCTGGAAGGAGCGGAGCGAGCGAACGAGTGATCAAGCATGGGTGGCCGGGGCAGGCTAAGGCGGGTGAGCCGGGCTGAGGAGACTCCGCGGGGAGTGGGGGCGGGGCGGGGACGACGACACAAAGACAGAGAGAGGCACAGACACAGAGAGAGACAGGGAGGGGGGGAGGAATCAGAGAGTGACAGACACACACAGAGAGACAGAGAGAGACAGGGAGAGAAAGAGAGAGACACAGGAAGTGCGTGAATGCAAGACACACACACACACACCCACACAGTGATAGATGGGCAGACGAAGGAGAGACAGACAGAGAGAAAGAAAAAGAAAGAAAGAAAAAAGTGGGAGAGAGAAAGAAAGAAAGACAGACAGAGAGAGAAAGAAAGAGAGAGACAGAAAGGAAAGCGAAAAAAGAGAGAGAAAGAAAAAAGAGAAAGAGAGAGAGAGAGAAAGAGAAAGAAATTTCTTTCTTTTTTTATTCTCTTATACTTAATAAGGATACAGTGTTATGCAGAGGTGTACTTATAACAATTTTATAGACAAATGATACTATTTACAGTCGCGCGGGGGGGCGCGCGAAATGCTTTCTTCTTCCTAGGGGGGGGGCCTGACAGAAAATAATTGAGAAACACTGCACTAAATTAACTGCCTGAGAATTGTTTAAAGAACTAAAAAGACTGTCCTAAGAGCATTCAGAAGTGGCACAACAAATGTACACACTGTATAAAAAATAAATTATCCCTCTGTAGTTCAGAACTTTGGAGATTCAAAAGTACATTTAGACAGTTTTAACACCTTTTCCATGAAAATGTTTCATTCTTCAACAGAGTTAACATTTTAGAAGATAAGGACAATGTTGTGAACAAAGATTTTACTTTGTGAATTATTGATATTATATCATCTATCTTTTAAGGTAAGGCATGTAAAGCAGCCACCGCCCCCAAACCTTTAAGCATCAGGGACTGGTTCCACAGAGAGGTTTTTTTCTGTAGACTGGAGGGGGTGTGGTTTTTTGTGCTGCTTGCATCCCTTGGATGGGACTTTGCTTGTCTGTGCCGCCCTGTTTCTGGCATGCTGTGGACTGGTGCTAGTCCATAAATGGGGGTTGGGGATTCCTGATATAAAGGAATGCTAGCCAAGAAGAGTTATAATATGTGGTCTCTCTCTCTTTCTCTCTCCTCACCTATCTCTTTCAGCTATAACTATTTGGATTTCACAAGCATCATGAAAGGGTAGAAAATCAAGTGCTAGCAGAGGGGGCCCTTTGATATATCAGCAAAACGAGGTGGCCATATTGAAGCAGATCCCAAAGAAAATAAGAGATATAAGAAGGAATTATTCCTTCTTAACTAAAAAATTATTCAAAAAGGGGGTGTGGTTCAAGTGGTTGATGCCGGAAGGGATGCTGGTATTCTGGGAGGGAGGAAGAGTTAGAATTAAAACAGTTGAAGAGGCGCATAATTTTTTTAAAAAACATTCCTCAATCCTGGAGGCCGATGAGATGGGAACGGGAGGAGCCACGGGTCCGCCTGCTGGTGGGGGGGAGGAGGAAGAGACTATAGCAAAGAGGCTCGGATCGCAAAAATAATTTGTTATTATTATTTTTTTAGTAATTCCTGTACGGACGTCAATAGTACAAAGTAATTGAATGTATAAAATAATACTTATTTTAAAACTTATGATTTTAAAATGTACGTACCCCTTCCCCTTGATAATTTCTTTTTAATTGAATATGTATGAAGACTTGGAGGCGGTCATCAGATCCGATGTGGAAGCTCCAAATATTATTCATTACCTTATTTACCCCTTTTCCTAACATAAATTGTTAAAACCAATAAAACTTTTTCAAAAGAAAATCAAGTGCTAGGATCTCCTGCATTCTTGGTTTAAGGACATGAAATTGAAGAAGGATTATCCATTTTGATCAAAACAAAAATATAAGGGCAAAGCCTTCCACAGGGAGGCTATAAAAAGTCAGAATGGAAGCCATGACTCTGTAATTGCTGTTGCCCACTTGACTTTTTGCGATGCCTAGGTTCAAAGCAGTGGAATAATCTGGAGAGCATTGGTCTCTGTCTTTGATGAGGACACTGACCTCCCAGAAGCCCAAGGGATGCAAGATTCTTTCTGCATTTATACGCAACCCCCTATTGAATGTTACCATATTTTAGTCTTATGAGTCTAACTTATTGTCTAAAGTTATTTTCTTAGCTTTGTTCAGTAAATCTTTTGGGCTTTTATTCATTTATGTTTTATTGCATTTGTCTCCACATTTTACTGTGGCAAAATAGCATCCATTTAGAGGAAAAGGATGGAAATTGCTTTTTCAATCCAAAGATAGAGGACAAAGACTCTGCTGAAAATGAATGCTGACTGGAATCAACAAAGCGAGGATAGAATGCCTATATAAACTGACTTCTTAAAGGAACAGTCATCCCCTGCTTGAGACTGATAAATGTAGATTTATAAGTGGAAATGTTTTATACTTGGTCACAGTGATAAGGCTGCTTGTGTTCTGAGCATGCGCAGTCCGTGTTAATTTTTGCGGGACAAGCGCTAGCAGCCGATTGGCGGAGCCATCTGACAGCTCACTATAAAAGCAAGCTGTCAGATGGCAGCCGCCAGCTGTTACCTGTCAGAAGCCGCAAGTTACTCGTTGACCGTTGTGTTTGGAATAAATTTGGTTAGCCTGCGCCTCAGTTATTCGAGCACCCACTTCCCGTTCTGAGTATAGAACACTGGCGACGAAGGTGGGATCGCCAAACTGAGGCCAGGATCGTCGGTCATTGCTGAAGTAATTTAAAAAAAAAGAACTGATCATTACCCGCGACGAGATGTCGTGAGTGCGGCTGACAAGAATGGCTTCTGCACAGTTTCCTCCTTATACTCCAGGCTCAGATTCCTGGGAATCGTATGTCATCAGATTTGACTGTTTTTTGGTGGCCCACAACCTGACTGAGGTAAACGACGAACGAAAATGTGCACAATTCCTCTCTGTATGTGGGTCAGAAGTGTTCGAGATGGTCATGGCCCTTGCGGCTCCATTGGCCATAAAAGCGAAGCTTTGGGAGCAATTAATGGCAAAGCTGAAGAACCACTATGCGCCTTCACCGCCCAAGATCGCTTGCCGGCACGCTTTCCACCGACGGCGCCAGGCTGAAGGCGAATCCGTGACTAAGTATGTGGCTGCCCTCAGAAAAGCAGCGTTACACTGCGAATTCAAAGATCTCGATGAAGCCCTGCTAGACCAGTTGGTATGTGGTGTAAGAGACCTCAAGCTACAGCGGCGGCTGTTAGCAAAGGCAGATATCACCCTGGATTCCGCTTTAGCCGAAGCGCGAGCTGCAGAGCTGGCAAATCAATTCCTGGCTGCCTCCCTGTCACCCAGGGGAGCCGACGGATTCACGGTTCACCAGGGAGACGCCAGCACGGGGTCCGATTCTTACATTGGGCAGGAGGTGAACCACCTTAAGGAGGCGAGGAAGAAAAAGAACTGGCCCAGCGGCCGCAGCGCTGACAGATCAGCTTGCATGGGTTGCGGGGGCACCCATCCAAGAGCTGAATGTAGGTTTAAGCAGGCATTCTGTCAGCATTGTGGCCACTGAGGGCACATTGCAAAGGTCTGCCGGGCGCCTCAGCCTACCAGCATTCCAGCAGCCAAGCCTGTTTTCCATCGGAGGTCTGCAAGAAAGAAGAACCACGTGGAAGAAGGTTCCCTGCTGGGCTCCGTGATTCTGATCTTTCCGACGTACAATCGGTACGTTCCTGTCACTCACTGCAGAAGAAGATTACTCTTACGGTCCTGATTGAAGGCGAACCTTGTGAGATGGAGGTGGACACAGGTTCTGCCACCTCTATCGTGTCGTGGAGCACCATCAAATGTTTGCAGCCCCAGTTATCCAAACGGCGTCTCTCAAACTGTAATGTTACCTTGAGAGATTACCAGGGGAACATTATTCCCATCATTGGCACTAGAACGGTGACAGTCCAGTTAAAAAAAAATTAAGTTAATCATCATTGAGGGTGTTTTACCTAGCCTCCTGGGGCTGGATTGGCTTGATGCTCTCGGCTTCTAGCTGAACGGTGTTAACTGCCTCCAATCGTCGGAGCTTGAGACCCTGATCAAAGAATTTCCTGCTGTTTTCGACGGTGAGCTGGGCACCTACAAAGGCACACCAGTCTCCTTCAATATTGATCCCCTGGTGCAACCCATCCGAATGAAGCCGCGCAGAGTTCCCCTCGCTCTCAAACCGAAGGTAGACGCTGAACTCAACCGCCTCATCGCCCAAGGGGTTCTGGAACCAGTTGACCATGTGCGTTGGGAGACCCCAATTGTGGTGCCCGTGAAGCCGGATGGCAGCGTGAGAATTTGCACAGACTACAAATGCTCTTTGAACCGTGTGTTGCCCTCCAATGCCTATCCGGTGCCAGTCGTTCACCACCTACTCCACACCTTGGGAAATGGGTCCATTTTTGCTAAACTAGACCTAGCCCAGGCCTACCAGAAGTTGCTGGTAGACGATGAAGCCGCAGAAGCACAGACGATCATCACGCATCGGGGAGCATTTAAGTGTCGGCGCCTGCAATTTGGGGTAAGCATTGCCCCAGGCTTGTTTCAGAGCTTAATGGAACGTCTTCTCCACGGCCTGGAGGGCGTTGTTCCATATTTTGGTGACATCCTCATTTCGACCAAGGACCTCTCTGAACTGATGTCTCGTTTGCGGGCTGTGCTCAGCCATTTTAACGCCGCTGGTCTCAAAGTTAAGCGCGAAAAATGTCAGGTTGCACTTCCACAGGTAGAGTTTTTAGGCTACCTGGTGGATGCCTCTGGGCTGCACCCTACCAAGGACAAGACTAGAGCCATCTTGGACACGCCAGCCCCTAAATCTAAGCTTGGACTTCAAGCCTTTCTCAGGCTTCTCAACTTTTACACCTTGTTTCTACCCCACAAGGCGTCTGTCGCTGAGCCTTTGCATCGCCTATTGGACAAATTGGCTGCCTGGGTGTGGGGTAAGCGTGAAGTTACAGCTTTTCAGGCTGTCAAACAACTGCTAGTTTCCAATTTGGTCCTCTCCCAGTACAACGAGCGTTTGCCTCTTGTCCTCGCCTGCGATGCTTCTCCGTATGGTGTGGGTGCAGTCCTCAGCCACCAACTACCCAACGGCTCTGAGGTGCCCATCGCTTACTTCTCTAAGACCCTTTCGGCCGCCGAAATAAATTATGGACAAATTGACAAAGAGGCATTGGCCATCGTCGCAGGGGTGAAACGTTTTCACCATTATCTTTACGGACGTGAGTTTCTCATCGTCACGGATCACAAGCCCCTGCTCAGGTTGCTGGCCGGCAGCAAACAAACTCCACAAGTCCTCTCACCCCAGATGACAAGATGGACTGTTTTCCTGGCCGCCTACCACTATTCCTTAATTCATCGCCTAGGGAAGCAGATCGCCCACGCCGACGCCCTCAGCCACTGCCCCCTGCCCGACATGCTTGAAAATCCTGCTCCTGCCTCTGCTGTATTCCTGATTTCTGACCTGGACCTTCCCCTATCGGCTGCTGACATTGCCTGGCAATCAGCCAAGGATAAGGTAATCTGCAAGGTTTTAGATTGGGTAAAAAGGGGTTGGCCGCAGGGTCCTCTAGCACCTGAGTTCCTTCCTTTTCAGCATCGTCAGGCAGAACTCTCTACCCAAAATGGGTGTCTGCTGTGGGGTCACAGAGTAGTAATTCCATCCCCTCTTCGTTTGGCAGTGTTGAGGAAACTCCATTATGGTCATCCTGGCATCGTACGTATGAAAGCCTTGGGTCGCAGTTATCTATGGTGGCCCAAGGTAGACCAGGACATAGCGGACTGGGTTGCGGGCTGCCCCCAGTGTCAGAGCTCCCGCTCTATGCCACCTAAATCCCCAGCCTGGGAATGGGAACGTCCATCCGCTCCATGGGCTCGCATCCACATAGACTTCGCTGGCCCGTTTCAGGGCCATATGTTTTTAGTGGTAGTGGACGCATTCTTGAAGTGGTTGGAAGTGGTTAAAATGACATCCACTACCTCCAACACTGTAGTGCAGGTGCTTAGGAAGTTGTTTGCCACTCACGGCCTTCCCGATTTGCTAGTTTCAGATAACGGGCCCCAGTTAACATCCGCCATTTTCGAGGGGTTCTTAGCCTCCTGGTAATTCGACATGCCCTCATAGCTCCCTACCACGCTGCCAGCAATGGCCTGGCTGAACGGATGGTGCGCACTGCTAAGGAAGCATTAGCTAAAATGGGGCCCGTCAACTGGCAGGAGCGCATAGACACATTTCTGCTCGCCCACCACCCCACACCTTGTCCATTGACTAACAGGAGTCCCGCAGAGTTACTTATGGGGTGGAGGATTAGGACTTGTTTGGATAGGTTACACCTCTCGTATTCCCCGGAGGTTCCCCTGGACTCATCCGGGGCATCACGAATGTTTAGCCCCGGACAATTAGTTTACGCAAGGAACTATGAGGGCCATCCCCTATGGTTGCCGGGCTCTGTCACTGACCAAAAGTGGACCCTGCTCTTACAGGGTGAAGCTGGAAGACCGGCGAACCTGGCGGCGGCACCGCAATCAACTTCGCGCCAGGAAAGAGCAGGCTGCCTCTGGCTCAACGGGGAACCTGAGCACAGGGGACGAGGAAGAAGCAAACGAGAACAACGCCAACAGACTCCCCAGTTCCCCAGACGGAAACGTACCTGCGGAGTTGGGCCAACTCCAGCCGCGTCTGGCTCCAGCTGTCGATCTCAGGGGCCAGAATCCTGCAGACCATCCGCGTCCTGCTCCGGCGCTCCACCCCCGGGGCCGGGCATCGGCAGAATTAAGCGCACCAGCACAAGAAGCCGAGCCGGAGTTGCGACGGACCAGAAGAGTTAGGCGCCGGCCGGTTTATCTGCAAGACTACACTTGCGCGAATGTGGTAGGGAGGGGTTATTTATTTATTTTATTTTATTTTATTAAATTTATACCCCGCCCTTCTCCTTGTTAGGACCCAGGGCGGCGCACAGGCATTATTAAAACCACAAAAATACAATAAATATCAATTTAAAATATATTAAATTAGATTAACCCGTGCTAAAACCCATGTTAAAAACCTTCCCAAATTATAATTTTTTTTTATTTTTTTTTAAAAAGTCAGGAACGGGGCTATCCTAGGCCGGCTTGTTGAAATAAATACGTCTTAAGACATTGGCGGAAGAGACGGAGGTCCGAGATAGTGCGAAGGTCGGGGGGTAGGTCGTTCCAGAGGGCCGGGCCCGCCACAGAGAAGGCCCTTCCCCTGGGTGTCGCCAACCGGCATTGCCCCGCCGACGGCACCCGGAGAAGGCCCTCTCTGTGGGAGCGGATCGGACGAAGGGATGTATGGGGCAGGAGGCGGTCTCGTATATAGCTAGGCCCCGAGCCATGGAGCGATTTAAAGATGGTTGTCAACACCTTGAAGCGCACTCGAAAGGCCACAGGCAGCCAGTGCAGCTCGCGCAGGAGAGGTGTTACGTGGGTTTGCCTTGAGGCACCCATAATCACCCGCGCGGCCGCATTCTGTACTAACTGTAGCTTTCGAGTGCACCTCAAGGGAAGCCCCATGTAGAGAGCGTTGCAGTAATCCAGCCGGGATGTCACAAGCGCTTGAGTGACTGTGCGAAGGGCTCCCCGGTCCAGTAAGGGGCGCAACTGGCGTATCAGGCGTACCTGATAGAACGCCCCCCTGGCCACGGCCGCCACATGGTCCTCCATGGACAGCCGGGAATCCAGGAGGACACCCAAGTTGCGCGCCCTCTCCACGGGGGCCAGTTGTTCGCCCCCAATGGCTAGTGTTGGACTTAACTGGCTGAACCGGGGTGCCGGAAACCACAGCCACTCGGTCTTGGACGGGTTGAGTCTGAGTTTGTTACTACCCATCCAGATCCGTACGGCCTCTAGACACCGGGACAGCACTTCGACGGCACTTTTACGTTCTGAGCATGCACAGTCCGTGTTAGTTTTGTCGGGACAAGCGCTAGCAGCCAATTGGCGGATCCATCTGACAGCTCGCTATAAAAGTGTGCTGTCAGACGGCAGCTGCAAGCTGTTACCTGTCAGAAGCCGCAAGTTACTTGTTGACCATTGTGTTTGGAATAAATTTGGTTAGCCTTTATTCCTGCCTGCGCCTCAGTTATTCGAGCACCCATGTCCCGTTCTGAGTATAGAACAAGGCCAATCAGAATCCTGGATAAGAAGGTGAGTGCAGCAACCATAGGAGTCTGGTCAGAAAACAAGAGAAAGGACAGATATCTTAAGGGCGCCACCTACCCAGAGAAATGTAAACTATGAGCCAAATAGCAATCCAGATTGATGAGCTATATGGATGCAAAGTGGGCAAAAGACAGGAAATATCTACAAGTGTGGACATCATTTCCTGTATGGACATGGGAAAATCAGGCAAGCAAAAGATATCAATTGTTACTTATCATCCACTGAAGCAATCAATCCTTTAATAATTTGAAGTTTTTAGGCTCAAAAGAATGTGTTTATCTTTTCTGGGAAAAACACAGAAGGGATTGCGTGTTGCCTACAGTGCTTCTTTTAACACAATGGCTGGTTCTGAGTGCAATAATCTAATTCTCTGGGGGAATCTCAGCAAGATCCTTTCAGCTTCCATCTAATTCCCTTTAAATAAGTCTGCTGCCAACTCTTTTATCAGCAGGAGGAGTTTTAGGGGTAATTTCCCCATCCTTCTGTAAATCCAGTAAGAGACCCTCATAATCTCTAGCTATATACAGACAAACACAGCTTTACTTTATACTTGCATGAAGAAATGGATACAGAGCAATACACTTAGTATTACAAAAGTATCCATAGATAAACAGGACTTTATAGAAGAGGAGTTTTCAGTTCCCTGGGAATGAAACTCTTTGTGTGAGAAAGATTTGACCAGAGATTAAAACCCCCTTAAAGGTGCAGGACATTTGAAAAGTAAAGTACACATGTACACAAATTCTTCCTTGTTCTTTGCAAAATATCCACAGTTTTTGCAATGGCTCTTACTGTATGCAGTTGGTTTTCTTTCTTTTTCATTACTCTTTTTTTTTAATTATATGCGTTAAAGTTCCTCCATTCTGTCTGTCAGAATCTGATCTGCTTCTCATCTTGATTTGGTAAACTACAATAATTCCCCATCCAAATTCAGTGGGTATTCCTTACTGATGAAGCTTTCCGGACTATTTATACATCAACCAAATACAACAATTATTTGAATCTTTTGCATTCCCACTTTCACTTACAGGGAGCAAAACACTGAGTAACATTACAGTGAGAAACTCCTAATGCACTGCTGAATAGTCATTCTCTGATTTGCTTTTTAATGTTTATTTCTTTTTACTTTCCTAAGCTTCCTAAAGGATGTTTATATATGTGTTTTTGTATTTTCATTTTCCAGTCCTGGGATTTCCTGATGATCTAATTCAAGTAAAAGTTAGATCCGTCTCATTTTAGCTTCTTGGAAATCAGCTGCTATGAGTTCATTTGAAGATCCCTCTTTCATGCTTCCTGTGTGATCCCTGCATTTTTCTGGGAATGCTGCAAGGCTTGGTATAAATTTTGTCAGATTCCGAGTAGTAGAATTGAAGAAACTGAGAGCTATCGCACTATCCACCAATAATAATTGAGATCATATATTGATCAGTTGAAGGTCTTTGAGGCCTAGATGTGGGCATCTAAAGGACAATGAGGATGGAAGTGATGTCCTGACCTTACTATGCAAATTATATACATTAAACACTTTGTGTTATTTGCATCATGACCATCAGAATGATATTATTTTATCAAGGACTGGCTACATATATTTTTGTGCCCTGTGCAAAGTCACATTACAGCATCCCCTATATTTCAGCTCATCTTCCAATTTTGTTAGGCACCTTCTTCTTTTTCTTTTAGTTTTTGAGCTTACACGTATGATTTTCAGATCTGGATGTTTATTTATTTTTTGCTTTTCTTGGAAGTTTTACCCTATTTGGATAGTAAATCATTTTAATTACCTCAACATCCATTATTTCCATATGGCAACAATTCCATGAATAATAATAATAATAATAATAATAATAATAATAATAATAATAATAATAATAATAATAATAATAATAATAATAATAATAATAATAATAATAATAAAATTAATTTGTAGACCGCTCCCTCTCCCCGAAGGGACTCGGAGCGGTGCACAGGGGAATTAAAAACATACAAACATAAATACATCATAAATATATATAAAATCAGATTAAACAATTTATCCCTGCGCTAAAAACCTAAAATACTAAAAACTAAACCCCTTAAGAACCCAATTAAAACAATAAACAGATGACTAACCTAGGCCGGCCAAGCAGAAAAAGTGCGTTTTTAATTTTTGACGGAAGGAGCGGAGGTCCGTAGTTGTTCCAATTTTGGGGGGGCAGTTCGTTCCAGAGTGTCGGGCCCGCCACAGAGAAGGCCCTTCCCCTGGGCGCCGCCCACTGGCATAGCCTAGTGGACGGCACCCGGAGAAGTCCCTCTCTGTGGGAACGAATTGGCCGTAGGGATGTATGGGCTTAGTTCTAGCAAAGTTAAGTTTTCTGAAGTTTTACCAAAATAATCTAGCTCTTCTTTTATGGGGAAAGTAGACTTTTTGTTAGATGGACTCACCCCATGATGTTACAATCAGCATTATATGCTGTTCCAAGAGCATAACTTTTGGGGTCATCTGATTCAGAAGGTCATGTTGTAAAAGCATCAACTTTGTGGTCTTTTCATTTACCGTTATCTTTTAGATGGAATCAGTGATTTTTCCAAAATAATGAATGAAGAAACTATTGGAGCATTGCAAACTGATATCTTCTTCTTAATATCACCCCAGTTTCCATTTCCCGTAGGTGTAGCTACAATTTCTATATAGCTGGAGGGACTATGATGGGTTCAGAAGGACCAGTTGTATCCTTGCCACAATCAGAAATAATAGAAACAGAAAGGCCAATATCCACTTGGAAAACCATGCTCACTAATAATTTCAGAAGCTATCTTCAGAAATACTTTGTTTACTTGGCTTTCTAACTTAACCTATGGCTGATGGCCAATTGAAATCAAGGCTTGTGGGCAATTTGCTTGCTCCTCTTAACCTACTGGCATCACATGACATTTCTTATTGTAAACACCATTTTGTTGTTTCCCAGACAGAACAGCTTTGCCCTGTGGTCTAGAACTTGGTAAGTCCACTCTTAAGGGCTTGTTCACCTTTGAAACCTGCAGTTGTGGCTTCTTCAACATGACCTGTGGAATCCCTAGGCTTACTTGCACTTAAAAAATATGCTAATCCACTTGGTCCTGCAATTAGAACCCAGAGTCCATGCTTCTGACCTTTTAAAATTTTACCATTTCAGCTGGGATATTGCTGAGTTCTTACCTGATCCTGGCACTTCTTTAACTCAGTTTGAGCTCTTTGATAATTACTGTGGATGACTTGAAACTCTCCCTTTTTTGGCAGAGAAATATGCTTCATCCATTTCTCTCTCGTCACATTAAAACTAATGTTATTTTCTACGGGATAGGCAGATTGTGATGTGCTAATTTTCGTGACCAGCAAGCTGGTTTTATTGATTATTGTTACCATTTGTTATTTAAAACATTTATATAGTTGCCTATCTTCTAGCCAACTTTGGGTGGCTCCTCAAGACAATACAAATAAAACAGTACAGTAGAAATAAAAATTGTACTGTTTGATTGGAGATGTACCCATCACTTCCTCATTTCTCAATAAAACCAAGGTTCACTGTCCTCAAATCAGAAAAAGACACAAACAAAATTGGTATACTATTCACACATTACATCTGATCTCTATTGCCATTTTAATGCAACTGGTAATACCATTACCTCCTATATTCTCTAGGCTCGCATCCCAACCCTTCTCCCATAGTCTTGGCACGTTCAAGAAGCATTTTCTGGGTGCAACAGTATTGGTTAAATGCTGCAATTTGTTTTCATTATGAGGCAGTTTCTCTCAAGGCAAATTGGCAAGCTCTTCTTCTATTCTAATGTTAAAATTAGAGAAAAACATGGGACTAGTTCTCAATCAGCAGCATAATCAAATGTATAGAGGCAGGGTTTTAATGCAGCAAACCTGAGCACACGTAAGCCAGAAACAATAAATACAACCGTGTAATCAAAATCTTTTCTGTACACAGTATTTTCTCATGTCGTTCTTTTTCTCATTGGAAGTTCTTAGTTGTTAAAAACTTTCTCTCAACCAGGGCTAAGTGTGTTCTGGTTTTTCATTTGTCAACAACCATCATCCATAATTTTCTTCTTTGCGTTTTGCCAGCACATTTTCCCCATTTCTGGATTGCTAAATTCTATGTTCATAAAAATACAACCCATTGTTCTCTATTTTTAAAATAGATTAAGAAAAAGAATTATGTCAATATTCATGCACATTTTTGCCAAAATGTGAAGTGCTGAACATGAAAAGAAGTTAATTATATGAAACTCTGGACTGTGGAACTATAGTATTCATAGAAATGGCTTACAAAATCCTAATTAAGATTGTATTTATAATGCCTACTGTGTAGTTTCCACAACTTACATTTATTTTAGTTATGACTATAAGAATTGGGCTACTTCTTTCTGGAGGTAAATTGCTAACTTAAATAGCCCTGAAAAAAGGTAGCTAAAAGATTTTGAAATGGGTAGTTTAGGTACACTATTCCACACAATACAGAACAACAAATAAAGTAAGCTTCTATTCATATTTTCTTTGACTGGCACATAGAAAGGACTCTTAATTTCTCAGAGCTGTTTCTCAAATAGTCCCATCTTGCTTATTGGAAAAACTGGATCCAAAGTTTGATGCATTCACATAATTTTAAACTAAGTTATTAAATGAATAGAAGTAGCGTGAATGGGGAAAATGGCACCTATTCAAGATTTTTCCTTACTTTCCATGACATTTATGATTGCTAGATCAATGCTACGAAGTTCAACTAATGTTTCCACAGTCTTACAAACAAGTGAATATTTAATGGACTGAGTTATTCTACAATTGAGGAGGAGAAAATTTCAATAGGAATTTCAATAGACGCACTGGACTGTATTTCAATTTTACTCCCTGTAAGTTTTAAGAAATTTCCCATTGAATGACTGTGGAACTATAGTATTCATAGAAATGGCTTACAAATAAATACAAAATTGTATTTATAATGCCTACAATCTTGCAAACAAGTGAATATTTAATGGACTGAGTTATTCTACAATTGAGGAGGAGAAAATTTCAATAGAGCACTGGACTGTATTTCAGTTTTACTCCCTGTAAGTTTTAAGAAATTTCCCATCGAATGACTTTGTATTTGTGTATTAAACTTGCTAACAGTGGTAGGATTTAAATAATTTAAAAAATGGTTCTCTGCCCTAATGACTGACTAGGTGCGTGCCTGGGTGGGCATGTGACTGGGTGGGTGTGGCCAACTCAATGTCACTCATCACACCCAGTCCCCTCTCTTGGCCTTTCGCCTCAAAGGCAGATTCAGCAGGTTTGGACTGGTTTGGGCTAATCCCATCACTGGCTGGCCACATCCCACCCATTTTTCAGCTTGTTCTAATTCCACAAGTCTTAAAGTTGCTATGGTTAGATAATCCTGTGCTAGATGTTTTGATTTATCAGTGTTTTTCACATTTGGCAACTTTTAAGATATGTAGACTTTAATTTCCAGAATGCTGTTCAGGTAATTCTGGAAGTCCCCAGAAGTTTGTAAAACCCTCTCAAAAATGGGCAAATTAAGATCCTTTTTAGCTTTGGTCTCCTTTAAAAAAATATTACAGATTATCCTGAGCAATATATCTATGAAGGAAGACTCTAATAGAAACATGTTTTATTGTAATTTTTACAATGACAATAAAGATTATTATTATTATTATTATTATTATTATTATTATTATTATTATTATTATTATTATTATTATGATGATGCATAAAAATGTAGACGGGTATCTAAAGATCACTAATCTTTCCACCTTCATGGATCATAATTTATGAGAAGTTCGCAATAATCTCAACAGAAGTTTTCCTCTGCTCTGCTTTGCCTGAATATGCAATATCTATGCCCTGTCATTGAGCCGTGATCATTCTGACCCTAAGAATAGACACAAAGTTCTCCCAATCATAAAACTATGCTTCTCTGTCTTTATTTGTATTCTGGAATAGTCAGATAATGAGGAAAAGCTGAGCAGGAGAGATACATGGACAGACATTATTATTGATCTGATTTATCCTAGAACTGTTATCACGGGGAAAAAAGGACTTTTATACTGATACTTAAGAGTCCTTCCCCTCCCCATTACTTTTTTTGCGGGGGTGCGTGTCTCTTGGTTTTCCTCCTTCCTTTCCTTGATTTCTTTCTAAAGAGTCTACTTGTTTTCCAACTAAATGTGCTTGAGACAGATGTGTGTTTTAAAACACAACATGTTTTGCAAAGAGATGTACTAATATGAGGAAAAGGTCCAAGCGGGTGGAAGGATTTTTGACCCTCTTTCAAGTTTATTTTCTTAGAATTGGTTCTAAAACTGGATGTAAAGTTTATCAATACAGAAATTGTAATTGGAGCAAAGAAGAAAGCAGGGGGCTTTAGGAAGACAACATTTCAGGTTTTTGATGAAGTTTTCTTGTTTTCCTTATTTTCATAACTTGGCTTTAAATCAACCTAAAGAAATTACATTTGTTCAACATAATCTACATATGGGAACATATCAAATTTTTCACAAAGTTTTGCTATAGTCCTGGTGTTACTGTACTTAGTAGGACAATTTTATACTATTTCTTATGGGTGTGTAATAATCCAAATTCTGAAGGGGGAATATGCTTTGGGGTGAAGGCTCACTTTATGTTTGCCAGCAAATGTTAAAAAGATTTGTACAGTGGGGCAGGAAAAAGCACAATGGATGTGAGGTATTGAGAGGTCTGCAGTGTGTGTCCACACAAGCTATGAATTCCTCTTTCCCTTTCAAATCCACATTGTTGTACTGCTTCAAGAGAGGGTTGTTTTGGCCTGTTTTCAGGCTGTGTTTTGGACACTTTTCAGGCCATTTTGGGGGCATTTTCAGGCAATTTTTGAGCCGTTTTTGAATCAAAATCAGCCCAGAAAACAGGCAGGGCAGAGTCAACCTGTGGTGGGATTAGCCAGTTCACCAAACTGGGTAGAATTATAACAACCGGTTCATCTTAACCAGTACGAACCAACTGAAGCCCACATCTGTTTGCAAATCACCATCATTATTGCAAATTAAGACTCATTCTTCAGGGTTGGAGAGCCTTGGGGAGCTGCAACTCCAAGGAGAAGACAACAATAAAAACAATTATTACTGTGACCAGTTTGATCCCTGCAAGGAAGATTATGTGTGTCAGACTATAGCTTGTAAAAGATAATCTGATCGTTAGTGGCAAACAAGCTGTAAATATTCTATGTCCCTTCCTATGCTGCAACGAGGGAAAGAAATTATAGCTATGTGCTGTTACTGTAAAGAAAATTTCGTACCTCCATTTGCATGCAGATCTACATGGCTGGGAAAAATACTTGGAACAATAGATGAGTAACAGGTGAAACGTTAATCCCCAGAGCTATTTACCTAGGATCCCAAATCATTTTTAGACATGTCTTCTATTTTCCATCCTTCATCCAGTGCATATCTAGAAGGCCCATGGTCTCCAGAAATGCTTTTGATTAAACACAAATGGTAATTGAAGACGAAGAGAAAAAACAAGTGTTTTCTTCCATGAAATTATTTCATTTGCTATACATTAGGATTTAAAAAAATAATTATGCACTGTGGCAGCAGTCATTCCTTTTGGTCATAAAAGTTCATGTCTTCAGCAAATGCAATTGTTGTACATAATCAAACATATTTGAATGACTCACAAATAGGCTTCTTCAGTGTACATGTATTATTTTTTCCAGGTGCAGTTTATTTTATACATTCTCAGTATGATTGTTGATAACAAAGAAAATATACCAATAGCATGAGGTATTTGAAATATGGTCAATAAGAACCCATACATTCTGATTAAAGATTTACATGATAAAGATTGGCTTGGGATAGAACTTCTGAAATACTTTTTCTTGAACAAAATTAGTTTTCAGAACTTTTTTTAATAATCAAAACAAGATTCAATGAATAGAGTGACTCGATGAATCACAAAGCTGAACATTTTTTTAAAGATAAAAATGGCAATAGTAGGAATTTCCACGGTTATATAATACATTATGTACTGTAAAATTCAATTATAGTTTTTAAAATGTATCATGCACATTTTCTGTCAATGGCTCATTGTTATCCTTAAAATGATACAAAATTGTTGCTGTGACATAGCTTAAGAAACCTACAAATGGTCATAAATATAGAATTTCTTTTAATTGATGTTTTATTAAGAAAAGAATCCCTCAGTTTTATTCATCTATGACTAGCAAAAATATACGCATTTCTGTGATCGTTATAGGCTAGGACACCAATTTAAAACCCAGCCTTTTTGACCTGAATCTTTTATAAATGCTAGGGAATTGGAACATAAATATTTCTTTCAAACATTTCTGGTTTAAAGACAAGAACAAGTTTTTTAAAAGATAAATATAACAGGCAGCTCATTGTACAACTTTTACATATAATTAGCTGATAAATCACAGTTCTTATTTTGCAGTACAATAGGCATAATCCAAACAGCTAAGCATTTTTAACACCCCTAATTTCAGAGGGTGACTCAAAACATTGGCTTAAATGCATTTTAGTAAAATACGCAAGAGTCAGATATGGCTGAAATGTGTATTTTTTTCTTTATCTGATATCTAAAGCCTTTTTTTCCCCTTTCTTTCTAGCAGACAAAAAATTAAAACGAGGTCTTTACAGTTCCTCAAGAGGTTGTTTTTTTACTGCAACATATAACTATAATATTCCTTAGCTATTTCCACAACCAGTCATGATAATCAATGCAACTTTATGACCTCAAATATACAATATTTTTCCTTCAGACCAGTTCACAATACTATACAGGTACGTTCTCTTGATGGTGTATGATAAAAATGAATGAAATTCTAACATCTTACTTTCATGTTTAAAATAGCTTTTATGAACTGATGCCTATCTTATACGATTTACACTTTTAGACAGACAAACAAGGGCTGACCAAACTGCATGACTGTCATGCTTACAATACAAATCATGCAACATGGCTTGCATGTGATGAACAAGAACAAAGAAGCCCAATGTAAACACTTCAGATTCCATTAGTCAGACATTACAAATATGACCATAAGTATATGAAAGGCATAAATTTGCATATATCTTCTCAAACCTATTTCTATCTGTATGGAATATCTAACTTCCACCTCCAGGAGCTGTCTATTTTTTTCCCCTCTTCTTTTTTGGAATTACACAGTATTCCCAATTTCTAGCCTTATACGCAAAAGGCAAGAGCCGCTAAGACAGTTGAAGTGCTTGATGTTAGAAGAAAACAGAAAAACAAATTTTAAAGAAATCTTGTGGAAGGCTAGGGCACAAGGACGATGAATCAGAAGGGCAAGTTCTTTCAATAAGGCTTAGACATTATTCCAAATTACAATGATACAATTTCCAATAGAATATATACAGTACTTTAGATTAGGAAAATTGAAATGAATATTACAGTGCTTATAAAAGGACTAGAGATGTTACGACAGTCAAAAATCAGAATATTTGATCAAATGGAAAGAATGGAAAAGAGCATAAGCTACCACAGATAAAAGATGCCAAAAGACCACATAGCAAAAACTTTTTTTAAAACTTCCAACAAAACATTCTTCAAATACATTCAGAATAATAAATTATCCAGGAGGCCATTTAGCTGTTGCAATTAACGATTTGCTAAAGGAAGGTAATAAAACAGTACAGAAACTGAAGGATTATTGGCTAATAGTATTCACTTCTGAAGATATAGAACAGATGCCAAGCTGGCTTTTTCAAAGGGAAAATTATTTATTTTTATTTATTAAATTTGTTCATTACCCATCTCGCTGCAAGGCAATATCAAATTGGATGAGTTGAGACCAATAGATATAAACAGAGATGAGTTTATAGTCCAGATTGACAGGCTGAAATATTCTCAATCCAAACAGTCCAGAGGTGACTGATCAATTTAGGAAACTTCTGGTATTTTTTTAATAAAAAATAAGCACCCCTGTCATCTTAATCTGTTTTAGATATGCCACAGATTAACATCAATTTCCTGACTAGCTATTAATTAAAGTGATTTTTAAATCAATTAAAAAAAAAGGATTGAGAGGCAGGAAGGGAAACTAAGCTAGTTTGTTTGAGGAAGTGGTTAAAATATTAAAGACAAAGTAAGCAAACACATGAAAGAAAAACCTTGTGCAAATAGATATCTTGACTCATTACACTTCCAGAAATGTTATAGGTATCTTCAAACATGTAAAAAGCAATTCAATAAATACAGTACACTTTTGAGTTTTAAATGATCTATGCCAAAGTCTCTCATCACAGCCTTCATGGGATAAAGTGGATTAAATATCCTAACCCAACAGATACTATGTACTTTGATTTTATAAAAGGTTTTAGTAACAGTCCTCATAAAAGGCTCCTGAGTGAAACTTAGTTGTCATAGCCCAGAGGCACTACTATAGGCTGCTAGCTGATCCAAACCCTACAGACAATAGACACTACAAGCAATTCACATGCTGGTAAGAACTGCAAAATAGAATTTCCTAAGGCTGAGGGTTGTTTTAGTGATTTTTTACTTGTACATAAATGATCTACAGATCTCCCTCTCCCTTTCCCTCTCTCTCTCCATCCATCCATCCATCCATCCATCCATCCATCCATCCATCCATCCATCTAATCTCTCTTTCTCTCTCATCTTCTATCTCTATCTAGCTATTTATCTATGTAACATCTATATATGTTGATACATTCAGGTCTGTCTTGACCAGGGGTGGGCAAACTTTGCAACTTTAAGTCTGAAGGACTTCAGCTCCCAGACTTCTCCAGCCAGCTTTGGGAGCTGAAGTCCTCCAGCCAATTCTGGGAGCTGAAGTCCTTCAGACTTAAAGTTGCAAAGTTTGCCCACCCCTGGTCTTGACTCTTGACATCTGCCTGAAGAAGTCAATATAGGGTGTGTCTGTGTGTGTGTCTGTCTGTCTGTGTGTGTGGGGGGGGGGTGGGGTTGGCAAGATTTAGCTATGACCGAATGATAGTCCCAGTTACTTATACATTTAGTTGGGATTAGTGTATTAGTCTCTAGCCCAGCATTTTCACCACTTTCCCAAATTGGAACTCTCTAAACCAGTGATGGCTAACCTTTTTCCCATCATGTGCCAAAGGCGGGGGGAGCGCAGGGGGGGTCATGCGTGGGTGTGCTACAGCCATAAAGCGACCCCCTGCTTTTGGCACACTTTTTTTGCCGTCCCCAGGCTCCAGAGGCTTTCTAGGAGCCTGGGGAGGGTGAAAACAACCTCCCCTCCCCACCTCCAGAGGCTTCAGGAGCTTCCCCGAAGCCTCCAGAGGGCAAAAAACAGCCTCAAAAGAAGGCCTAAATCAGCTGGCCAGCTCACACATGTGCGTTGGAGCTGACAGGGCAACACCTCGCGCGCCCTAAGAAATGGTTCCGCGTGCCACCTGTGGCACCCGTGCCATAGGTTCGCCATCACTGCTCTAAACTACCTAGTATGATAAAATTAAAAAAGAACTGTGAAAAACCTGAAAAGAATCCCATTAAACTGGATTAAAATGCTAAGAGCATTTTGGCTTTGAAATGCTAAGAGCAATTCAACAAACAAGTATAAAGAGATGCAGGCTGGTATAAAAGTTCCAGTGAAATCAAAATAGAAAATTCAGGACTCACAAAAGGATTTTTCCCTTGGCTATATTAGGAAATTTGCCACCAATCTTTGTAATAACACAACCAATGGGTGATTTTAAAATACAACTAATGTGTAGTTTTCAAAAAGGACTGTACAGGATTAATTGAAGTGCAAGCTATTAATTGCTACAAGGCTGTGTACACAACCAGCATGCTGGTTGTTCTGCTATAATTGATAATGGAAAGGGGATCCTCTGCTCTCCACTTACACTTATGAATTTTACAGAAATATTCAGTTAGTTATCCTGTGACTGAATGCTGACGAAATGGGACTTCTGGTTGCTTTCCCTTAACCTATCTATTTATTTGTTCAAGTTATACTTTAGTTTTCTATTCCATAAAGTTTCACTTTTGAAAGCTCCCCGAAGTAAATTTGTTGTTGTGTATTCTTCAATTATTTAAGAGAAATAAAGAAGATCTGCACGTAAACTTTCTATTACATAAAATATATACTTAAAATAGTGAATAGAATATGTAACTTAATATTTTTTTTTAGATATTGGGCCATAACTTGAATGTTGCCAAATATGTAATTAGTTCTTGCCAAATGGGAGAACACTGCAATGGCGTCATTCTTCTTTGCAACTATGAGTATAGTGGAATGTTAGATTTAGATCGAAATGACCAAAAATTTAAAGAACTATTTATATCAGTGAAGCTAATTGCAACTTGTTTTCAAAGCTGAAATAAAGTGGAAATATTAAATGCATAGAATATACAAATGCGTCTAAAATTTATTTTGGTCATAATATTTGCATTAAAAAGTTAAGTCTATTGATTTTTTAAAAATATTTTCAAGGGAAAAATAGTATGCATAGCATTACCTAAAATACACACATTGCAAAAACATACCATTTTCAAATTAAAACTGTCAAACTTTCTCGTATGTAGAATTAAGATTTCGGTGTAGTTAAACCCCAAAATGACATGGAAATCAGTTTTCTGTGCTGCTTAAAATTTCAATAATATTTCTTTGGAATGATATAAATAATAATTTTAATTACTGTTGGTACTATAAATTCTATTTGTGAATTTCAAGAAAAAAATTCTAACTTGTTCTAACTGGTAAAATGAATGAATATTTAGAGTCAGAAAAAGCATCAATGGTAATATTAAAGAAGAACGAAAAAGAAAGGAAGAAAGAATTAAAGAAAGAAGCTATTTTCCAAAAAGAATTCTCACTTTATTTCTTGAAAAAAAATGGTTCCCTATCTCTAATTTTTTGGACTGAAAAATATGGCTGATAAATTTTTATTGAAACAATTTATATATATAGCTGATGTACTGAACAAGGCTCTAGAATCCTCTCAGTGGATTTCCTGACAGAATATTATTCTATGATAATATTTAATCTCTTTTTTCCTAAACTTTATGATACAATAAATAATTTACCTTCATTTCTATCTCCTGCTTGATGTCAGAATAATATTGAATAGCTAGTATCCTGTTGTGGTAGTAAAAATTTACATATAGGACATGCATTTTTTTATTGTTAGGCTCCAGGTTGTGGGGTGGGGAAAATCACTTTGAGACAGCACTTGGACTTACTGAAAATAAAATAATAAAAATGCTCCAACGTAATAACAAATAATTCATGTTTATAGCAATAGCTCTTTACCATCTCCATCTCCAATTTGCACTTAGTTGGATAACAAGGTCCTTTGTAGAAATAATGCAATATCCTAGTGGGATGTCTGATGCAAAGTTTTATTACTATTGCATCCTCATTTTATATGGCCAGGTTCTGGAACAGATGAAAACGCTTTTGAAAGCATCATTGGCAACTGGGATCAGTTCCCATGTCTAAATCTTTATCAGACTTTCATGAACTGGTGCCACAAGAGAGCTTAATTTCTGGTTCCAGCTTGCTGAACAAGTATGCACATTGCCAGGGCTTTACAGTCTGCTCCTTTGTGCAGAAATAAAAAGTGGAACCCTTTAATTATAAATTAAGCAGATGTCTCTCCAGATTTTAATGCAACAAGTTCAGAGTCATGTATGTATTTTCCATTCAGATGCTCACTGTTGGAATCACGATGACATAGATAAACAGGAACCTCCGTAATAGATGTTGCTGTGTAGGAGGTAGACCGTGTAGAGCAATGATCACGGCGCCTTTGACCCCACTGAGTTTTATACTGCATCCATTGCCGCTTCAGAGTTCCTTGGACCTGTAACCAACATATATTAATTGTTAGCAAATTCTTGTGAATTAATTATAAAAAAAAGAAAAAAAGATCTCTGATTCCTGAAAAACATATTTAGAATGGAAATCACTTCAGTCAAAATACTACTCAATTTTCTCAGAAAGCCTTCCCATTTGTTATACTGTAACTCCCCTAGCAATGATCACAATTTGTATGTGTTGACATCCCATATACCAGTGGGTTATTTCTGTAATCAATAAGATATAAAGAAGCGCATGTGGAATACAGTTCATGCAAAAAGATTGTTTCTTGCCTCCTTCCTTAAACATGCCCTTCCTTGATAAATTATGCTTAGAGATCAGAAACTCTCCAAAACTGAACTGCTTCTGGAAATTGCATATAGAAAGAACAAGACTTCAGTATCAGTGGTGGGATTCAAATTTTTTTACGACTGGTTCTGTGGGCATGGCTTGATGGCCGTGGCTTGGCCTGGTGGGCATGGCAGGGCAAGGATACTGTAAAATCTTCATTTCCTCCCGATCAGCTGGGACATGGGCCAATCAGAGGTGGTATTTACCAGTTCTCCGAACTACTCAAAATTTCCGCTACCGGTTCTCCAGAACTGGTCAGAACCTGCTGAATACTGCCTCTAATCATGATCAATCCTTCTTGTGCCTGAACAAATTGTTCCTTCATTCAATCTGGGCTCTATCTTTTATTTTGTCTTCCTTGGAACCAATGGTGTGAATTTTTGGGAAAATATTAACTATCCAATATATGATTTTCAGAGGAGATTTAATGGACGTTGTGGTAATGCTTTTAACCTGCAAATTGCTAGAAGGAGTTAGCTATTGTCCAGGATATAAATAGTAGTTTTTTAAAAAAGGGAAGAAAGCAGCAAGTTCACATTATTCAAATTAAGCCCAAGTGAATCTTTGAAAAGAGGTCAAAGGTGTCCCACAAAAGTGAGTTAACTACCTAGCCCTGCTAAATAGTTTTTTTTTAATAAGGTAGCATTATAGCTAAAATCTATGTCTTGTGATACAGAGCCAACAACCATTCAGTGTGGAAGCAATATAACACAATGGAATTTTGAAATCTTTCATATATGGCTCTTACTGTATTATCTGGGTATGTCTAGTTTAGTGATGGCAAACCTTTTTTGCCTCGGGTGCCAAAAGCACGCACTTGCACACTATTGCACTCACTCAGGTGCCCACCCCCATAATTTAATCCCCCATGCCACGCCCCGTGTGCATGCGTGCATGATACCCTGCCATGCTGCCCCATGCATGCACGCACAACATTCTTGGAGCCTGGAGAGGGCGAAAATGCCCCCCTCCCAGAGGCCCTCCGGAGGCCAGAAACAGCCCATTTTCCAAATCAGCTGGCCAGTATGCGCATGCGTCCTGGAGCCAACAGGGCAACACCTTGTGTGCCTGCAGAAATGGCTCCGCATGCCACCTGTGGCACCCGTGCCATAGGTTCGCCATCACTGGTCTAGTTTAATGAAAAGAAGGACTAGGGGAGACATGATAGCAGTGTTCCAGGGGTTGCCACAAAGAAGAGGGCGTCAAGTTATTCACGAAAGCATCTGAGGGTAGAACAAGAAGCAATGGGTGGAAACTAATCAAGGAGAGAAGCAACTTAGAATTAAGGAGAAATTTCCTGACAGTTAGAACAATTAATCGGTGGAACAGCTTGCCTCCAGAAATTGTGAATACCCCAACATTGGAAGTCTTTAAGAAGATGTTGGATAGCCATTTGTCTGAAACGGTATAGAGTTTCCTGCCTAGGCAAGGGGGTGGACTAGAAGACCTCCAAGGCCCCTTCCAACTCTGCTATTGTATTATTGTATTTTCATATGATCCATACATGCCAATATCCACTTGTGCATCCATTCTGATCTGTAATGCTTAGTTGGCACCATGCATTCAGATGTGTTTTATTCTTCAAATCCAGATCCCTGTTCCAATGTCCCCAAAGTCATGGACAATAAACAACCATTCAGCAAGTCCAAACCTTTCAATATTTAGGAGCTTCGGGAATCACAAATGCCCATTGTGACTAATTCAAAGGACACCCGGACCATTCTCAACTTTACAAGCTTTCTATTTTAATCAACTATTTTAATCAAGTCCTTCCAGCTGCTAAAACTTATGCCCACTTATTGCCTGAGATTCAATTAAAGCCATAAAGTGAGATGGAAATATTAGAGAACGTTCCATCCAAAGTTTGGAAAACATTTCCCAGATCCTGTGCTGCATTTGAAATGTCGTATTTAGACAAGAAGAGTTGAATTGGCTTTTTTATCTTTAATTTTTTTAAGGATTTGTTATACTATGTAGACCAACTTGATTTTAATTAGTTCCTTTAGTCATAGGAGACAATTTTTGTACCACATGAAAAAAGAAACATTACTAAGAAGTTATAATTCTGTGGCTTTGCTTGGGATACCTTTTTGCCATTTGAATTAGAAAAAGCTAATACAATTTGGAATTGAAGGAAGGTCATTAGTAAAATGTAGAAGGCAAACTGATTACATAACTTGCACCTTTGATATATTAATTAATAACCAATTTCCAAAATATAAACCAGTTAGCCATTTGGACAAAATCAAGCTCAGTTTTTCCAGTTGATAGTCCAACCACCTTTCCCACAGAGTTCCATTGATAATTTTTTAAATGATTTCCCCCACCCTCCAAAGAACACATCAACATCTGGGCCACTTTTACCTCAGCTGTTTTGCTGGTTTCTTCTACCATACCAAATTTGGTTCCATTCTGTTTAGTGTTCAGTGTGTTAGCCTGCTGATGAGCAGTCTTAAGCCCTTTCACATATTGTATTTTTCGGGGTATAAGATGCATCTTTTTTCCTCTAAAAAGAGGCTGAAAATCTGGGTGTGTCTTATACATTGAATACAGCATTTTTGGCCTCCTGCACCCCCGCCTGCTTCAACAAAATGGCTGTGCATAGCCTTATGGAAGCCTTCAGACAGCTCCTGGGTGCTGGGGAGGGCATAAACAAGCAAAAAATTGGCCTTTTATGCCCCCCCGCCCCCAGGCAGCACTCTATAAGCCTCCATAAGGCTATGCATGCATTTTTTTGACAAAAAACACCCAATTTTTGTGAAAAATGGGCTGGTTTTTTGCTCTTTTTTGCCCCCCCTCCAGAAGCACTGTGCAACCCCCCCCAAGGCAATTCATGCCTTTTATGTGGGGAAAAAAACGGGCCCATTTTTGCAAAAAACGGGCTGTTTGGGGGAGGTTTGCAGAGTGCAAAAAGGTTTTTTTCCCCTTTTGGAAAGCTCTTTAACTGATTGATGAGAATTATGTAGATCAAATGCTGTGCCAGCAGGAACAAAGTTAGGTGCTGCAGATTGTCAGCGATTTCTTTCTCCAGCACATGGATAAGTACATCTAGAAACATCTACCTACCTACCTACCTACTCTCTCTCTCTCTCTCTCTCTCTCTCCCTACAAGGGCGGATCAGTAAGGCTTGATTTAAATCATAGTTTTCTACATAAAGACTAATTCTTGCTGGTATAACTTATAATATGCAAGTAGATGAAGATTTTTAGAATAACAACTTTTCGTATTAGTTTTTTTACCCCAGTTTAATAGGTTAATCATTCATATTTGGACAACTTTTCTGTTGTACTTAGGAAGGAGAAAAATAATCATTAAAATAATAATAACAATTTAAATAGATTTATTCAACTGAAACAATAACATTACAGCATATGTTATTTGCTTAAACAAACATCCATGTTTGTTAACTAATTTGGCTATACAAAAAATATATATTTTAAGAAACTTAGACTGTCAGCCCAGCCTACACATGAAAAACTTAAATACTGTCCTCTGTAGCTCACTCGTTATCTTCATCTTCTTTTTTGTTCATAATCTGGAAAAGAAAAACAAGCTTTCCTGCTTTATCAGGACCCAAACGATTTCTCAATTTAGAATGAATGAGTCCAAAGGAAGAGAATATTCTTTCAACGCCTGCAGAAGAAGCTACTGCTGTTAAAAGTGAAATCATTACTTGAACTTGAATAAAGTTTCAACTTGAAAAGTGAAATCATTACTTGAACTTGAATAAAGTTTCAACTTGAAAAGTGAAATCATTACTTGAACTTGAACTTGAATTACTTGAATCATTATTTAAATCCAAGTGCTTAAGTGACTTCCACCAATTCACTGGTGTGACGTTCTTTAAAATATCTTCAGCAAACATATATTTCTTGAATGGTTCCCCCTTCGCTTTGAAGTTTATTATAGTTGGCATTACAGATGGATGATTGCTGGATACCCATGTCATAGTTAACTCCTCTTCCTCAGCACTTAAGTTTTGACCCTGTTACTGGATATTGACAATATTTGCCAAAAATGATCTGAAGACAGTCCTTGTTCCATTCATTTTTTTAATGTTTGTAATTTAATTCTATCCATGTGTAGTTCTGTTTTTAAGTGTTCATTTAGTTCCTTCCAAATTTCAACAGCATCAGCAATAAAACAGCTATTTTTCTGTATTTTGTTTAAAGCTTCAGAGATGGGTTTCAGGATGCTCAGCATATGTTCAACATTTCTCTTAAGCCCAATGTTGAGGATTTTGACAGTGCCATCTATCTCGATTTTCTTCACAAACTGTCATCAAAATAGGCCAGTTCTTGATATACTGCTCAAAACAGTCCACCACAGAGTTCCATCTAACATCTTGTGGGAGCGTTAGCTTGGTTTCACTCATCCTTTTCAGAGCTGCTGCAGCAAAATGATTGTTACAGAGGTATTTAGCAATTTCACTGAAGGGGTTGATTCTGTATTCAGAATCATAGGTTTGTAGAAGTTAGGATTAAGGTCTTTTTTTCAACTCTGTTCATGTTATAACATTTTTGCTATGAAGAAGAGGCATATGATCTCTGCTGAGTCAAATTCTGTTTTGAGAACTGCAAAAGTAAACCAAGCATCTGTGATAATATCTTGTAGGCAGAGAAACTGCCCAATAATCTTACAAAAATCTCTGGAAGAGCATGGCATTGTGAATGGATTAATGGAATTTATTTACCATTAATTATTATTTACCATATGTTTAACAATTAAAAATATACAGTCTTATTCTACATAATTAAAAAACTAATCTTTATTTCATGATGGAATAACCTTCAGATGGTAATATATTTTCCTCAAAAAGCATTTTATATAAAAAAATCCGATTTAAATAAAAAAAATCTGATTTAAATAAAAAACATCTGATTTTTTTTAAAAAATTGTTGATTTTTATCCACCCTGCTCCCTACATTACTGTATTTCTCTCTCTTCCCCCTCTCTCTATCCCTCTACCTTCCTACCTACTATATTTCTCCCTCTCCCTCTCTCTATCTCTCTACCTACCTACTATATTTCTCCATCTCTCTCTTTCTCTATGCACCTACCTACCTACCTACCTACCTACCTACCTACCTACCTACCTACCGTATTTCTCCCTCTTCCTATTCCTCTACCTACCTATTTATCTACTGTATTTCTCCCCCCTCTCTATCCCTCTGCCTACCTACCTATTGTATTTCTCTCTCTCTCTCTCTCTCTCTCTCTCTCTCTCTCTCTCTCTCTCTCTCTCTCTCTCCCCCTACCTACCTACTTTAAAAAAAAAATTGTCTCTTCAAAACCTCAGTGTGTCTTATACTTTGGTGCATCTTATATTCCGAAAAATACGGTACATTCTAGCATTGTATTGCAGTGAATAAAAGTGGATTTTTCAGGCTATTCATTTTTAAAGTAATGCTTTTGGATTTTTCTGAAATGATATCATCATTGGTTGGTAATAACTCACTCTCGTTTATCCTCTATTAGGAATAAATTGTTAAAATAAGTCCAAAAAAACTTTCTCTTCCTACACCCAAAATCTCAGTGATTATCTTCTTCTCAACTTTAAAGGATAATGGCACAACGAGAGGAGCCTTTGAAGTATCAACAAAAAGACATTAACATATTGAAGCAAATTCCAAAAAAGATTAGAGAAACAAGAAGGAAGTACTCCTTCTTGTCCAAAAAATTATACAAAAACGGAATCTGGTTCAAATGGTTAATGCCTGAAGGAATGTTGGTATTCTGGGATGGAGACAGAACTAGAATTAAAACAGTAGAAGAGGCGGAGGCCTTTCTCAAAAAACACACCTCTATCCTGACAGGACGGGAGGGAGGGAGGAAGAAGACATAATAGCAAAGAGACTTAGATCTCAGAAATAAGTTTAACTGCTGTAATTCCTGAAACGGATGTTAATATGAAACAAAGATTGAATGTATGAACTTTAAAATGTGATATATATGTATCTCTAACCACCATTTAATTAATTATATTTTGTACGAAGACCCGGGTGCAACCACCAACCCTGACATGGAAGCTCCAAAATATTTTCTATGGACCCTACATATCCCTTTCCTTTTCTATAACTTGTAAAACCAACTTTAAAGGATAATGGCTAGCTTCACAGGATGGTCAGGCTGCATAAATCTGACAACACTGAAATTGCAACATAAAGAATATCTATATAGAGTGTGTAGATTAAACTTTATATTACAAATGTATTTGGAAAGTTTATAGAAAGTTCTCTATTGGTTCATCCTTTCAAAATGATTCCACAAAAGAGAAAAATGCTAGCCATTACAAATCTCCTTTCATGGGCAATAATCATAATAAGCAAGGTGAATTCCAGTCTGGGAACTATGAAAAAAGACATCTTTCTTTAAATTGAAGAAATATCTTATTTAGCTTCATGCTTTTTCACTAAGTGGGATTGAATTTAGGCTATTACACCAGTTTGAAAGTTAAAGACATATAAAATTCCACAGGTTTGGTAGCCCTAAAAAATTTAAGCAATTTATTTCTGACTCAATTGTCACATATATGAGATCTTACTCATTGCATTTCTATGGTGACATTAGCCATTCAAATGAATGGCCATTAAAGGAAATGCTGACCTCACTCATTTTAAGCTAGGGAGTCTTTAAAAGAGAAAAAATGCTTATGGTCTTTATAGACATGAAACTGTTTAACTCTTATTTTTCTTTGGTAAATGCCAAAAGTAATAATTATGGTTTCCTTTTTTTTTTTGTTAAGCAGATTTTTCCTGATTATTGTAGGAAAACCTACAACCTATAGAAGTTTGAGGCATGAAAGTTCTTTTTAGTCATTACTTCTTAATGTTTCTATATCATCAAAAATACGAGATGATTTTTACATTACTTTGTGGACTAGGAGAATGAAAACATATAGGTGCCATTAATTATTCTTATTAGACAGTCCTGTCTTTAATTTACTGTCTGGCGTTTCCTTCAAATTATGGCTTGACATATGTGAGGTTTCTCAAACATAACGAAAAGAAAAAAATACCTAGAAACTTGAGACTTTTCAGCTCAATAGATGTTTTCTTGGTAAATCTTATGTGGACTTCTCTTAGCAGCTTGTTATTCATTGCATATCTTTTAAAGACTCGAAACCCTCCATCTGTTTTTTCCATCAGCTTGTCTTTGGTTATTACTGGTGCTTCTGCCAAAAGTACTCTCCTTGTTCCTGCCAAATTTTCTCCCCTTTCTTCTTCCATGTTTTGAGGTCTAAGATAGAGTTCCAGTTCATCAACCTCTCCAATGTCAACAGTTTTCTTATCACTTTGTTCATATTTTTCTGAAGTTTTTTGAACTTTATCCTCAAATTTCATCATCGTTTTGTAGATATTCTCAGTTCTTCCTCCCATTCCTTCTATTCTTTGTTCTGTAATCCCAAGATTAGTTTCAATGTTCTCTGTACTTATTAGCATTTTTTGGATCCCTAGCATAATTTTTTGCAAAATTAATTCTTTTTCTTTTTCATGTTGCACTATTTCCCCAGGTTGTAAACACTGTCACTAAAACATCCGAGGCTTATTGCTGGAAGTCAAACAAATTCACTATAGTCTTTCAAGTCCAAGCTTTTTCTTTACTCCAGTCCAGCTACTGATAATACTCCAAAAGAACACTTGTATAAACAACTCGTGCTCTTCCCACTGTTCCTTTCAATAAACAAAGACAGGACTTTAAAATATAACATATAAGTCAAATGATCAAAGAAATTAGTGTTTCCAAGCCTCCAGCCTCTAGATGGCAGTGTTACTTCTTTTTCCTCTGCTTTGTTCTGAGGTTTAAGAAGAAAAAATAAATAAATGCTTAAACTGTACAATCCATCCAACGTTACAAAAAGGAAGAGATTCTTGCTCCACAGATACAAAAATCAAAGAAAAATAGAAGAGGGAAAAAGAGACCAATCCAATTTAAAAAGAGGCATTTGTAAAAATTCCATCCAAAAAAACAAAAAATGGAACTAAAGAAAGAAAGATAACACTCTAATTTTAATATAGGCTTAATCCGCTGCTTACTCTCTTCTGTCTTCAATTTTAATTTTACTTTAAGTTTTTAAGGATATTCTCTTCTCTAATAGTAAAGTTTATCTCACCAATTTCGACACTCTCTCCTGCTCTGCTTCCATCAGGGATCTGTCCCCACCTTATGCAGCTTAAAATGGCTGCTTCTCTTGTAGCCGGCAGAAAGAACTTCTTCCTGGATCGATCAGGGACTTTGCAAAGTCCCTGAGATCAGCAGGACATGCCCTTCTCTATCACCATCTCTTTGGGATGGTTTAGGTCCAAAAGGACCATCCAGCAACAGAGATATCAACAGCAATCCTGAAGCTTCAAGACTGCATGTTGTGTTTTAGCGATTTGAAGCCCCCCGCCCCCCTCTAAGCTATTTTTAAAATGAAGATTAAATAAAAATGTCAATAAAGTCACCAAGTTACAGAATTGTAATGCCAACAGAACCATCGAGTCTGATTCTCCATTCAGAGCAGACATACATATGAAAGCATGTATGATACATGATTTTTTTTGTTTTTGAGTTGTACACATTCCACTCTTTCTAAGAAATTGAGGTGTTTTTTTTAAAAATCAAACTGTTCTTATCATAAGTTTAGGTTAAATGCAGATTTAATTATATACAGTGTACTCGTAATAAATGAAATATTTATTACTTACTTTCAACTATGTAAAGATTCTGATTTAGCATATTTTATTTTCTCATTTATATTTAAAGCATGAATATTTAATTTCATCTTGTTCTTTCTAAAATGTTGAATTCTAGATAAAACTGGTATTGAGAATTTATAAATAACTAAACCTGCAATATTTGTTCCAAATCTAGGTACAGAATAATAACTTGAGTCTATCTTGTACAGTGTAGTGTACAATGACCTAGTAATATGCTATTCATCTTATGATAAAATGTAACTTCCATCTCATTATAGTTAATCTCTTTTTGTTGCAAAAGAATTTTTTTCTTCGTTTAAGAAAAGCTTCACTGGAAAAAAAATGAAAATGAAGGATCTGTGTAGATATCTTCCCACCATTATGGTTATGTTTTAAAATTAAGCTTAGGAAAAGAAGTGTTTTCAGTGAATATATATATATATATATATATATATATATATATATATATATATATATATATATATATATATATATATATATATATATATATATATATATAAGTTGCAACTCAAGGCAGCAGTTCTTATACCATCATGGGCAAATGAACGCCCAATCTTTTTGTGAAAAATGTCCAGCACTCACAACTCTGGGTGAGTTGCGAGTGCTGGACATTTATATATATATATATATATGTGTGTGTGTGTGTGTGTGTGTGTGTGTGTGTGTGTGTGTGTATGTATATGTTTTCTGAGGTTTTCGCGGGTGTTTGTATGTAGGTTTTTGGTTGTTCGGGTTTTCTCCCGCGTAGAATTGGAAGTTTCTTCACGACGTTTCGATGAAGTCTCATTCATCATCTTCCGGCTGGTGCTTCCGGCTTGGTGCTTCCAGGAGCAAGCATATATATTTGTTTTCTGAGGTTTTCGCGGGTGTTTGTATGTAGGACTTTGGTTGTTCGGGTTTTCTCCCGCGTAGAATTGGAAGTATCTTCACGACGTTTCGATGAAATCTCATTCATCATCTTCATTCATCATCACAGCCAAACTCCCATCCAATCAGAGCACAGCCAAACCCCCTACCAATCAGAACACACCTCCACCCAATCAGAATGCAGCCAAGCTCCCACCCAATCAGGTCACACCCCCACTGGCAGTTAAAAAGAGGAACCGGCTGAGATCTCACATTGCTCCTGGAAGCACCAACCTGAAGATGATGAATGAGATTTCATCGAAACGTCGTGAAGATACTTCCAATTCTACGCGGGAGAAAACCCAAACAACCAAAGACCTATATATATATATATATGTTGCAACTCAAGGCAGCAGTTCTTATACCATCATGGGCAAATGAACGCCCAATCTTTTTGTGAAAATGTCCAGCACTCACAACTCTGGGTGGCAAACCCTTCCATTGATTAATTGTCCTCATTGTCAGGGAATTTCTCCTTAGTTCCAAGACTGATCTCTCTTTAAAGAACTTCCACCCATTGCTTCTTGTCTCACCCTCAGAGACTTTAGACCTGAACTCTCCAAACTTTCTGCCTTTGTAGACCAGTGGGGGGGGGGGGTGTAAGCAAGTATGCACATGCAAATGTAGCACAGATGCACATGGTCACTCATTTCCATAGCCGGGTTCCAATTGGCTCAAGGCTCAGTCGTGCGCTTTGGCCTGGAGATGGAGATTTAGAGAATAGGTCAACTCCTCTGTGACAGCCCCTCAAAAGTAGTGAAAGGTAGCTATCATGTCATCCCTAATCATTCTTTTTGTTAGGCTAGACATATGTAATTTCCTTAATTGTTCATTGTATGCTTTAGGCTTCACATCAGTGGTGGGTTTCTACTGGTGCAGCCGAACCGGTGGTGGTTTAGCAGCCTGGGTCGCTGAAACTGGCAGCAACCCAGGCCTGCCACGCCCCTGAACCGTTTCTCAGGGTGGCGCCATAGGCGGCACCACCTTGTTTTTTGCTTCTGCACATGTGAAGAACAATTTTATTGCACTGTGCATGTGCACACAATGCGGATCAAGCATGTGCAGCACACATGCATCACGCCCATGAGTGAATCAGCAGTAGTGTCTGCTGGAACCCACCCCTGCTCCAGATCCTTTATCATCTTTTTTTGTTCTTCTCTGCACTCTTTCTAGGGTCTTAGTATCTTTTTTATATTGTGGTATCCAAAACTGGATGCAGTTCAAAGACATAAATAGTCTTCCGATCCTGCTTCTTTAAAGTCTACTTTTGCTTCTATAGAATATCCCAGGAAATATATTGGCTTGCACAATTCTGATCTCTATAAATACATCATGGCATTTAATATTTTTTCCAAAGCTTTCCTGGCTGTTCTACCAAGTGCTAGTCTGCGGCATATTTCTTGATTGTTTTCTCCAATACTGTTCGTCCTATAAAAAGCAGAAGATATCAACTTTCAATATCTTCATTATGAACACAGGAATGTAAATAATGCTCCTGAGCATAAGAAATCTCTAATATAAAATCACTGCATACAATTATTCTGACAATGTAACAAAAGAAGGACAAATGCAGCATATAAATGATAAGATATATCATTTATGTTGCTCAGCCCAGCTTATAGAAAGATTGTCTTTGCTTCTGAACCATTTTTAAAGGTGCTTGATCTTATCAGGAGCTGATCATTTAGCGCAGAAAAGGTAGATACTGTTTCCGCAATAAAATGACTTAAATATCCAATTTCTTTCAAATGGAACTTGTGGTTAGTGGGAGCCAGGTTATTCTCCCAAATCACAATGGCTGCTTTCCAAAACCATAATATCATGTTCAGTATCAATCTACTCAAACTAGTATAGAAAGAACTCCCAAAATTGCAAGATGACACTGACTTATATAATCTATGGCCGTGATGGCGAACCTACGGCATGCATGCCAGAGGTGGCACGCAGAGCCCTCTCTGTGGACATGCGTGCCCTCACCAGCTGGTCTTCTGGTTTCTGGCGAGCACATGCATGCTGGCCAGATGGTCTTCATGCATGCTGGACCACCGGAAACCTGGAGCACTGGAAACCCAAAGACCAGCTGTCTAGCTGGTCTTTGGACTTCTGGTGCTCCACTGCAAGCAAAGATCAGCTGTCCGGTGTGCATGCATGCACCGGAACCTGAAGACCTGGCCTAATCTCTGTTCCTCGTCCCAGTCTGTAGCTTAAATTGTTTTAATTAGGTTTTAATTGGCATTTAGTTTTAATGTTTCTATAAATTTTTAGTACAGGGTTATTCGTTTAATTCGGTTTTAAATTATGTTATTTATTGTAATGTTTTATATGTTCTTAAGTTTCCTGTACACTGCCCCGAGTCCCTTCCCTAATAATAATAATAATAATAATAATAATAATAATAATAATAATAATAATAATAATAATAATAATAATAATAATAATAATAATAATAATAATAATAATAATAATAATAAAAGACCAGGTTGCCAGCACACGCATATGCACTGGACAACCGGTCTTCTGGTTTCTGGCAGTCTGGCGCACACATGCACATGTCCCAGATTTGGCACATAGATCACTGATCTATGGCTTCACCATGGTTTATTATTATTTTAATTATGCTCAAGGATCTGCAGATTTTGAAGATGACTGGATTCAGTGCTATGTATACTTTTCTTTTGGTCGAAACCCAGACTTTTCCGCATTTTTTTTTTAGAACAGCAAAAGGCAAAGATGCTATGGATCAAGAGACCAATTCAAAAATAATCTGACACGATCCTCATGCTTTTAATTTCTTCTATATTTGAACTGCTAGAATGCTAGAATTGCAAAAGGCCTTGGGACATTATTTATTTATTGCACTTATTTACCACGGCCTCACAGTGCTTTCTATGGTTAATTAAAATCCATATCAAATAAAATTAAACCAAAGCTAAATTAAATTTAAACATACTAATTAGTCAGAGCATTATCAACCAAGCCAATAAAAAAGAAACAAAACAACAGAAACAATCAATGGTGTCTCTGGCGGAGCTCATCTTCTGTCATCCATGGGAATGATATCAAAGAGGATAATTTAACATGCAAGGAGCGGCTTCCCATAGGAAGGCTGAGTCCAAGAGGTGCTATTTTTCACATGATAAAAAAAAAGACAACTCCAAGTTCATCTTCATTCACATTATGAAACGGGAACAATCAACAGTCTCTCCTGGCATGGTTTATAACAGGCATGTCCAAAGTCCAGCCCAGGGGCCAATTGCGGACCATTTTCAAATTTCAAGCAGCCTGCAGCAGTGCAGCCTCTTCTTCCTGTTACTCATCCCTTCACCACACAACAGTTTCTGCAGCTGTCCCCTGCTTCCCATCCACAGCTGGCTGAGCACTGTCTTCAAGGCTGATAATTATATTTCACCAGAAGATGGCAGGAGACCTGAGTCAGCACTCTTGTTGCATGACCCTTGTGAGGCAAGGCTTGTGTACCCATTTCTAAAATGGCGACTGTAACTAAAAAAAGGAAAGATGACAGCAAGGGCTGCTGCTTCCAGGACCGTGTGAGGACGAGACTAAGTTACTTTCACCTGTGTGACATCTTGTGCATCAAAACCACTGTTTTTGAGCCAGATGTGGCATATATACTGTAATGCAGTCGAGATCTCAATATCACCCTTCACATTAGTGCAGTTAAGTTATTTGTTTAGTCTTTCATAAAATAGTTCATTTGCATTTAATGTTAATGGTTCAGAGAACATCAGGCTGAATGGTCCATCCCACACATTTTCACCTCACCAAATATGGCTCTCCATGCAAAAAGTTTGGACACCCCTGGTTTAGAACTTTGTAGATCAAAACCAGAATTTTGATTTGTACCTGTGAAATTATTGAGAGTCAACACCAGTGCCATATATTTCTGGAATCCTGCTAGCAAGTAGGTTGTCGTATTTTCCCCATATTAGATCTAAACAGGCCCACATAGAACAGGTTGCTGTAATCTAAATGCATAGCAATTGATGACATCATTCAACAACATTTTGTTGTGACACCAATTATAAAGAAGATGAGAGAAGCCTGGCTCTGCTGGTATGGACATATCCTGAGAGCAACACCTTCCACCATTGCCAAGACTGCCTACCAACTAGAAGTCAATGGCTGGCTACCTCACAGGCGCCCAAAACAGAGATGGCAAGGCATCAACAAAAATATGCAAGACACAGACCTGCACCCTGGAGACACAGGTGACCATGCAAAGTGGTGCTCAATGATCCGAAAAGCAGACTGCTCTTGCTAGGAAGAAGATGATTTAATGAGGACATAAAGGTTTACTATATCAGGATCTTCAGTCTCTAGTTAGAGCTGTAAATGGTATATCTGTTTCTACTGTCTATCCACCAGCAGCCATGATTCCCCAGAAGGACCACCAAATCACACATCCCAAATCATAAATAGGTAGTGTCGCTTCCTTGGGGAACAATTCTGGAACTGACAGAGAATCATGATGGAGAAATTCTAAATCTGTTTTTCATGAGTTCAATTGCAGAATGTTTCAACCAATCTAAACCTTGACAGCCACTAGACTCTGACAAGTCCTCCACAACCTTATCTGGGATAGGGATATTCTATTCAGTATCAAAAGCATAACTTAAAGAAGCCATGGTGGTGCAGTGGTTAGAGTGCAGTACTGCATGCTAACTCACTGCTCACTGCCAGAAGTTTGATCCTAACCGGCCCAAGGCTGGACTCAGTGTTCCATCCTTCCGAGGTGGGTAAAATGAGGACCCAGATTGTTGGGGGCAATATGCTGACTCTGTAAACCGCTTAGAGAGGGCTGTAAAATCACTGTAAAGCGGTATCTAAATCTAAGTGCTCTTGCTATGAATCCAGGGAAGACAAAATGTACCATATGGCCCCAGTAGTTCTTTCCCCCAGGCCCAGGAGTCGCTTCAGATTATGTAAATATGGACAACTGAGCATGATTGTAGATGCTGATGTAATCAACTGTATCAATCAATTCAATGCGTTATTCATAGTTATCATGAATCCCAGTGATACTGAAAATTTTCAAAGCAGTTGTCCTTGATATTGATGAATTCTATCTGTGAACATTTAACATTTTGGGCCTTCAGGATTTTTTTTATAGGTAGTCCTTGACTTATGACCGCAATTGGGACTGGAGGTTCTGTTACTAAATGAGGTGATCATTAAGTAAATCCTCCTCAATTGCTACCATAGTTGTTAAGTGAATCCAGCTTCCCATGTTGACTATGCACGTTGAAAGCTGGCAGGGAAGGATGCAAATTATGAGCACATGACCCTGAGATGTAAATACATGCTGGTTGCCAAGAGGCCAAATTCTGATCATGTGACTACAGGGACACTGCAATGGTTTTAAATGTGAGTCATTAGACACCCTTTTTTAAAACCACTATCATAATTTTGAATGGTTGCTAAAGAAATGGTCATAAATCGAGGACTACCTATGATGTGGATTAAAATCTTTTGTTTTACTTCCCCATATCGAAACCAGAACTTTTTTCTATCTGATACTGAAGATTTCATTCGTTTCCTACTGTAAAGATTCATTTATTCACTGTATTTTATTAGTCACACTACAACACTGGTTTGCAGAGTAACAAGCAATAATAAAAGCTCATAAAATCCTTATAAAATATTTCAACACAACTAATAAAACAAATGGTAAGTACTAAAATGGCAGAGATAAAATAGATTAGTAAACCATGCGTGCAACATTAAGATAAATGTTAAAAGATCTGAGCAATGACTGACTAAAATTGACTGGCTCAAAATATCAACCAAGGTATTTCTGTCATTTGTTGCGAGTAATTTGTTTTGTTTTCCAAGCTAATCAAACGTGAATTCTACTTATTATGCGAGGACTAAATGGCAGTATTAAATGACACATGAAGTCTATTTGCTTACCTCTCCATTGAAGAAACAGAAAATAGTTGCCACAAGTAAGCCCTGAAAAGAAAAATGAAAATCAAATTATTCAGATTGTTACTATGATTACAGAAATTATAGAATGGTGTGTGTGTGTGGGGGTGTGTGATGGGTTTCCTTTTTATTTTACTACTGGTTCGCTTGTGTGCGCACTTGATGTTTCTGCACATGTGCAGAAGCATCTGGGCGGGTGGGTGGAGCCTCCCGCCGCCACCACTACTGGTTCGCTCGATCTGGGCCGAACCAGCAGAAACCCATCTCTGGTGTGTGTGTGTGTGTGTGTGTGTGTGTGTGTGTGTGTGTGTATGTTATTAGAATGAAATAAATCAGATATATTTTATGACATTTCACTATTCACAGATATAGTTAGAGTATAATAATTCATAATTTAAGAATTCTGCTAAAGAGCTATCCTGTTACATCCTGTTACAGAAAACAGACAACCAGATCACTTATGAACTAATCTTTATCTGTTTCTCTAGTACAGAAGTGTCAAACTCACGTCATTGCAGTAGCTTCATGTGATGTATCGGGACTTTTCCCCCTTTGCTAAATTGGATATAGATGTGACCAGCGTCTAACACATCCGGACCACAGGCCATGAGTTTGACAGCCTTGCTCTAGCATCTTCCTCTGTTTCAATAATCTTCTTTTAAAACTACCATATTTTTCGGAGTATAAGACGCTCCGAAGTATAAAAAACACCTAGATTTTGGGGAGGAAAACAAGGGAAAAATATCTGCCTCTGCCTCTCAGCAATTTGCCTCCTTGCAACAAACAGTACAGACAATATACACTGTTTGTAGTGTTATATTTCAGCCTATACTTGTACAGATACTGTTAAAATTGATGTGCTTTCTGGAAGTATAGTTATTCTCTGCTATTTAAAAGAATAACACTTTTTAAAACAATAACACGAGGCCTCTTCAGATCAAGCATTTATTTTTAAAAGCTTCTTCATTTTGTTAAGTTGTCTAGAATAATAATAAAGCAGTATTTAAAAAATAAGTCTAATAATTTTAACATTCTATAGGCATTTATAGTTGTTGACTTACCTCCTTGCAGCAAACAGCCTGATTAGCACAAGGAAAAAAAAATCTGCCTCCCAGCAATTTGCCACATGGAGCAAACAGCAAGTTTCACATTCAATTTCTCCTGATATAATCAGCTGTTATAGGTTGCAGGGATTGCTATATCTTATTGAAGTCTCCCCAAGTCCCCATTTGCTGCAAAGAGGGAGGCAGAGGCCAAAGGGTTGGGGCCAGTGGGTGAGTGGGCTACATTCAGTGTATAAGACACACCCAAATTTTCACCCTCTTTTGGGGGTGGGGAAGGTACATCTTATACTCCAAAAATACGGTATTTAAAAACTGATCAGGGATCCTGAAGTCCTAAGTAAGAAGGATGGAAATGAACGTCTTGATACTGTTTTGATTCAAAGTACTTGAGTTGGGAATTATCACCACACATAATGAAAAGAAATTCCATTATTGATCTTCAGTTACATTTTCATATTGATGTGAAACACTTCATTTTGTCTGTCCAGAATTTCACAATTTATTCCTTACATTTATTTTCCTTGATAAGAGACAAATCAAAAGAATATCCTTAAAGGGGTTCAAGGTGGGATCTCAAAAAGTCAAGATGGCACTTGCAATCAAATTCCAACTCCATATGTATAATTTTTCAGTGCAATACACATACACACACCCACACACATTTATAAAGGGATAAAGAGAAAGAAAAAAAACCCATACAATTATGCCTCCTGCCCTTCTTTCTATTGAGTAATTATCATGTTGAACTTTCCCCCAAACACTTAGTCTAAACCCCTGCTCCTTTTTAACAAGAACTGAACCAATAACACTTGTAAGAAAATGGAGAGGGATTCAACAATGGTCATCATGACAATGTCATGACTTTTTGATACCTCCTTCTCTGCCTCCTGTGGATGCCTCTTATGTAAAATAAAAAGTGGAATTTTTGAAGTAGTCACTCTTTCTTCCTGCTAAAAACCATGGCATTTGATAGAAAGTGGCATTTTCACAAAGAGTGGAGAAATTTGTGGAAAGAAATTATCATTCAAATGCAAACTTACAGGGGAAATTAATGGTCTGAAAGTACTTATTTCTTTTCCAAAAGAATACAGGACAAGCAGCTTAGAATTTTGGGACATTTGAAAAAAAGAAAAACACCTATTTGGTGCAAGTTTTATTGTGATTTTAACTGACGGACATAACAGCTTTGGATTGGGTGATCTTTTGTCAGGAGAACACGTGCTTTTCTTGCATGTTATTTAATTGTCTCCGTTTCTTGTCTGCTAATTTAGAATAGAAGTGGAGGTTCTAAAATCTCATCAATAGAATTGCCATTAACTGAGGTACCAAACTCTTCATTAGATGGCACAAGGCTATAGGAAACTCTTTGCTGCCATCTAGAGAACATCTGGATTGTTGTCGTTCAGATATGTCAATCCTACCTCTTGGTAGATTGACAAAGGAGCCCTAATTATTTGTTGTAGCCCTTACAGCCCATGCCAGTCACAAGGATTAACATCTGCATTATGATGTGGGAAATGAGGCAAATTGTAGAACTTGCCCTATTTTAAAAATCTATTTTCTGTTCAAACCCAGTGAAAATAAAACTCTGGACTTATGGGTCCATATCCAACTTGTTAATTCTTCCGCCTGTTGTAGCCCTCACTCTTGCTGTGTGACATACTTCTTACACATACACACACCTAGAAATAAGCACTGAACTCTCTAATTTTCGTAAACAATTTAGTAAATGTATATAACATTGCAGTCCTGCATTTGTTTGTAATAGCAATCTTCCTCTTTTTAAAAAAATGTTTCTATCTTGTTTATAGATAGAAACATTTTTTTAAAAAGAGAAAGAAGCATTTTGGGTCATATAATTTCATGAACAATTTTGCACAAATATAATCTAATCTGAATGTGTTCCGATGGTTTTGAAATAAGATTTTAGTTCACTACTCTGTAGGCAATACTACCAAAGGCAAATATAAGAGCATGTAAGAGACAACGAAGAGGTTAAAGGCAGTAAATGAAGTAATTTCAAAATAACAAAGGCTCATTAAAAATAGTTTGTTTTGCTTTATACCATTTTGAACCTGAAACTATTGTCCTTGCCTAAAACTATTGTTCTTCCATCAATGCTTCCTTCTTTAATAGAATGACTACTAGATTTCTTGGAAATTACAACTTCTAGAATTCTGAACCACTAGATTACCTGGTTAAATTTGCCATGAATCTTGAAAATAGTACTTCCAATAGACTCTCAGTTTGAGAAAGAATGCACTGCAACATGGCAGCACTGTGGTGATTATTCAGGGGGAAAATAGTGAAAAATATATATATACATATCCAATAACTCCAGGAAGAAATGACTAGAAAATATTTATGATGCAATCAGTGGACACATTTCAATGCGTTTATTCCAGTATTTTAACACATTATTCCAAAGCAGTTGCAATATCTGTGGTTTGCTAGATATAAGGTACATAATGTAGTGATTATATTTCAAACATCCTGGGACAATACCCCTGAAGTGCTGTTCCTATTTGAACAATTTTGTAATCCAATTTCTGGAATAATGGTAGGTTGCACACGAGCTTCCATAACTTGATTACAGCATAAAATACAAAAATGGCAGTTCAGGAGAATCACTAGAATCACTCTCTTTCTTCCTGTCCCACCATAGCCATTCTGCTATGGCTCACACAGAATTGTAAGGTTTGAAGCAACTTGAGATGATACACAATAGAAGCTAAACAAAAGTAGCAATGCTGACTTCATACATTGATATGTAATTGGAAAAACTGTCCCCTTCTGGGGAGTTCTCGAATATTGTTTTAAAGATTAATAAAACAGTAACCCCTTTAAAAGCCAAACACACTTGTTTCCTATCATTTTATACCAGAAATTAGTAATAAATCACAACCATAGCATTGTATGGAGATTTACACATACTGGCAAATCTCAAGCATAGGCTTTGGGAATTGTGAATGGCTTGCAGACTCAGGTTTGTCCTTCTGACAAAGTAGAAACTATGGTTTATATATTTATATATATATATGTTTATATATATATTTATGTATAAACTTCGGCTCAACCCATCCAAGACCGAGTGGCTGTGAATCACTGGTCCCCATGAAAAGGGCCCGCAACTTGGGTGTCCTCCTTGATTTGCGGCTGTCCCTGGATGACCAGGTGGTGGCCGTGACCAGGGGGGCTTTCTACCAGGTACGCCTGTTACGCCAGTTGCGCCCCTTTCTTGACCGGGATGCCCTTCACACAGTCACTCAAGCGCTCGTTACGTCCCGCCTAGACTACTGTAATGCTCTCTACATGGGGCTCCCCTTGAGGTGCATCCGGAGGCTCCAGTTGGTACAGAATGCGGCCGCATGGGGGATTCTGGGAGCATCTCGAAGCTCCCACGTAACACCTCTCCTGCGCAAGCTGCACTGGCTGCCGGTGGCCTTCCGGGTGCGCTTCAAGGTGCTTGTCACCATCTTTAAATCGCTCCATGGCACGGGGCCTAGTTATTTGCGGGACCGTCTCCTGCTGCATACCTCCCTCCGTCTGATCCGCTCCCATAGGGAGGGCCTTCTCAGGGTACCATCCGCCGGTCAATGCTGGCTAGTGGTGCCCAGGGGGAGGGCCTTCTCAGTGGCTGGGCAATCCCTCTGGAACGACCTATCCCCCAAACTTCGGACTATCACAGACCTTCCCCTCTTTTGCCGCTCACTTAAGACTTATCTTTTCCATCAAGCTGGTCTAGCTTAGCCAATGAGTAAATGTATTTTAGAATTTTAATTGGGATGTTATAGCACAGGTTTTCTAGTTTAATCTATTTTTAGTTATTCTGTATTTATTGTTATTTATTGACTTTAACTCCCTGTGCACCGCCCTGGGTCCATTTCGATGTAGAAGGGCGGTTCTATAAATTGAAATAAATTAAATTAAATTAAATATGCCTATCTAGACCCGCGCCAGTCCGGCCTGGCTACAGCACAGAGACGGTGTCAGGTCTGCTTCACGGATAACCAAGAAAGAAACCTCTCGACTCCATTATTAGTGGAATTAAAAGTACTTTTACTGGTTAAGGAATGAATAGCATAGATGCTAAGCAAGGTCTGAAGCATTTAGGCGCGAAAGCATACGTATCAATATATGTCCAACCCCCTTCCCCCGAATAACCGCCTTCCATGGTCCAATGTGTAAAGCCCCTAGGTGTCACGTGGCTTCATCTTCAAAAGGCATCATCAGGTTGGCATGTAAGACCGTTGACCTTGACCATGAGATGACCCAAGCACCGGTACACGCAATAGATGGTAACAATAGATGGCACCAGAGTATTTCCTTCTGCAACTCACTCTCCTGCACCGTACAGTCCCAAATCCCATGCAAAGCTCCTCCCCCCCCATTTCATATGGCAGCCAGAGTGAACAGGAAAGCGAAGGATGACAGACGGCATTGATCACGTTGGTAAATGATCTCTGGAGGGCTCAGGATAGAGGTTGTTCCTTTATCCTGGTTCTATTAGATCTCTCAGCGGCTTTCGATACCATTGACCATGGTATCTTATTGCACCGGCTGGAGGGGTTGGGGTTGGGAGGCACCGTTTTACGGTGGTTCTCCTCCTACCTCTCTGACTAGTCACAATTTGTGTTGGCAGGAGGGCACAGGTCAACGTCAAGGCCCCTCATGTGTGGGGTGCCTCAGGGGTCGGTCCTCTCACCCCTCCTGTTCAACATCTATATGAAGCCGCTGGGTGAGATCATCCGTGGTTTTGGGGTAGAGTTCCATCAGTATGCTGATGACACTCAGCTGTACATCTCTACCCCTCACCATCCCAATGATGCCATCGAAGTGCTTGGAGGCCATGCGAGTCTGAATGGGAAGGAACAGACTTCGACTCAACCCGTCCAAGACCGAGTGGTTGTGGTTCCCAGCGTCACAATATAGCCAGTTGGTTCCATCTCTGGCTATCGGAGGCAAGTCATTAGCTCCCACGGAGAAGGCCTGCAACTTGGGCATCCTCCTGGATTCTCGGCTGTCTTTGGATGACCATTTGACAGCCATGGCCAGGGTGGCTTTCCATCAGGTTTACCTGACACGCCAGTTGCGCCCCTTTCTAGATCGTGACACCCTACGCACAGTCACTCAAGCCCTCGTCATCTCCCGCCTGGACTACTGTAACGCTCTCTACGTGGGGCTTCCCTTGAGGTGCACTCGGAGGCTTCAGCTAGTTCAGAATGCGGCTGCACGGGGGATTTTGGGAGTCTCGAGATACTCCCATGTAACACCCCTCCTGCACGAGCTGCACTGGCTGCCTGTGGTCTTTTGGGTGCGCTTCAAGGTGTTAGTAACCATCTTTAAAGCGCTCCATGGCAAGGGACCTGGTTACTTGCGGGACCGCCTCCTACCACATACTTCCCTTCAACCTGTCCGCTCCCACAGAGAGGGCCTCCTCAGAGTGCCATCTGCCGGACAATGCCAGCTGGTGACTCCCAGGGGGAGAGCCTTCTCTATGGCAGCCCCCGCCCTCTGGAATGACCTGCCCCCCGCCCTTCGTACAACCATGGACCTGAGCATTAAAAACACACTTATTTCATGCGGCCGGCCTGGCATAGTTTTAAATGTGATCTTAGTAAGGGTTCTTAATTACAATTTTAGCATGGGTTTTCAAATTTAATCTATTTTTACCATTTTTACTGTATTTATTGTTATTGCTTTTACCATTTCCTGTGCACCGCCCTGAGTCCCGTCAGGGAGATAGGGCGGTATATAAATATAATCAAATGAAATGAAATGAAAATTACAATATCAACAGATTAAAACAAAGTACATTGTGGCTCAGTCAATGAATGCATATCAATGGAATTAAGTGATATCACAGCATACTCAGAAGAACAGATGTTGCTTCAATTTAGGACTTTTAATTAGAAGGAAATCACATTATTTCTTCAATACTATCCATCATCATCATCATCATTGTTGTTGTTGTTGTTGTTGTTTAAATTTCTATACCACCCTTCTCCCTTCCAGGACTCAGGGCGGTGTACAGACAACAATAAAATCAGAAGTAAAAAACATAGAAACCTTTAAAAATGCATTAAATGATAAATAGCCTGTCTTAAAACCTTGTTAAAATCCCTGCTAAAAATCCATTCAAAACTATACCATTTAAAACTATGTCAGTTAAAAACTATGCCAAGTCGGCCGCATGAAATAAATAAGTCTTCAAGGCCCGACGGAAAGGCGCAGGTCCGTGATTGTCCGTAGGTCACTGGGTAGGTCATTGCAGAGGGCAGGAGCTGCCACAGAGAAGGCTCCCTAACCAGGTCCCTTGCCATGGAGTGCTTTAAAGGTGGTTACTAATACCATGAAGTGCACCCGGAAAGCCACAGGTAGCCAGTGCAGCTCGTGCAGGAGAGGTGTCACGTGGGAGCATCTAGACGCTCCCAGAATCCCCCACGCGGCCGCATTCTGAACCAACTGGAGCCTCCGGGTGCACCTCAAGGTAAGCCCCATGTAGAGAGGGGAGATGACAAGGGCTTGAGTGACCGTGCGTAAAGCATCATGATCCAGAAAGGGGTGCAACTGGCGTATCAGGCGAACCTGATAGAAAGCCCCCCTGGCCACGGCTGTCATATGGTCTTCTAGAGACAGCCAAGAGTCCAGGAGGACACCCAAGTTGCGAGCCCTCTCTGTAGGGGCCAATGACTCGCCCCCAATAGCCAGAGCTGGTACCAACTGGCTATATTGTGACGCTGGAAGCCACAGCCACTCGGTCTTGGATGGGTTGAGTCGGAGCCTGTTTCTCCCCATCCACACTCACACGGCCTCCAGACACTGGGACATCACTTCCACGGCATTGTTGGGATGGTCAGGGGTAGAGATGTACAGCTGAGTATCATCAGTGTACTGATGGAACTCTACCCCGAAACCACGGATGATCTCGCCCAACGGCTTCATGTAGATGTTGAACAGGAGAGGCGAGAGGACCAACCCCCGTGGCATCCCAAAAGAGAGGCACCTCGACGTCGACCTCTGCCCTCCTGCCAACACAAATTGCGACCGGTCAGAGAGGTAGGAGGAGAACCATAGAACGGTGCCCCTCACCCCCACCCCCTCCATCCAGCGCAACCTGATACCATTGTTGATGGTATCGAAAGCCGCTGAGAGATCTAACAGGACCAGGATAGAGGAACAACCCCTATCCCGAGCCCTCCAGAGATCATCCACCAATGTGACCAATGCCATCTCGTGCTGTACCCAGGCCGAAAGCCGGACTGGCGCGAGTCCAGATAGACAGTTTCCTCCAGGTGCTGTGGGAGCTGCCGTGCCACCACACTCTCAACAACCTTCGCAAGAAAGCGGAGGTTGGAGACAGGACGGTAGTTAGCAGTAATGGGTTTCTGCAGGCTCGCACCTACTCGCGAGAGCCGGTTGGTGAAATTTAGAGAACCGGTGAGAGGGGGTTCCACTGGCGTACCTGGAAGTAAATCTGGCCCGCCGCTGCCAGTGACCCAACGGGAAGGAAAAGAAAGGAAAGGAAGGAAGAAAGGAAAGAAAGAAAGAGAGAAAGAAAGAAAGAATTTATCATCACAATTGAGTCCAAAATTTTGGTTGCTAAGCAAGAGCGTTGTTAAATGAGTTTCACCACATTTTAAAAGGTGGCCACTCCCACCCTGTCACATGACTGCCAAGCCACGCCCACAAAATAGGCCACACCTACAGCGTAGGTTTTAAAAAATTTGAAACCCACCACTGGTAGTTAGCCAACACAGCCGGGTCCAGGGAGGGCTTCTTATTTATTTATTTATTTATTTTTCACATTTATAACCCGCTCCCATCTCACCACAAAGGGACTCGGGGCGGCGAACAAAGAATTACATCAATAAACATAAATACAGAGATATTAGGTGCCTGTGTTGTGACCATTTTAAAATTCCCATTTACAACTGGCGGTGCTGGGGTTACGCAAGGCCGGCTAGTTGGAAGAGGTGAGTCTTAAGACATTTGCGGAAGAGGCGGAGGTCAGGAATGGTACGGATTTCAGGGGGCAGGTCGTTCCAAAGGGCTGGTCCTGCCACAGAGAAGGCTCTCCCCCTGGGTGCCGCCAGTCGACATTGCCCGACCGACGGCACCCTGAGGAGGCCCTCTCTGTGGGAGCGTGTCGGTCCCAGGGATGTATGGGGCAGGAGGCGGTCTTGCATATAGCTAGGTCCCGAGCCATGGAGTGCTTTGAAGATGGTCGTTAGGACCTTGAAGCGCACCCGAAAGACCACAGGAAGCCAGTGGAGCTCACGCAGGACAGGTGTTATATGGGAGTGTTTGGGCGCTCCCGTAATTATCCGCGCAGCCGCATTCTGGACTAACTGTAGTCTTCGGGTGCATCTCAAGGGAAGCCCCATGTAGAGAGCATTGCAATAGTCAAGTCGAGATGTGACGAGTGCTTGGGTGACTGTGCGTAAGGCTCCCCGGTCCAGTAAGGGACGCAATTGGTGCATCAGGCGTACCTGATGGAACACCCCCCTGGCCACGGCCGCCACATGGTCCTCCATGGTCAGCCAGGAGTCCAGGAGGACACCCAAATTGCACGCCCTCTCCACAGGGGCTGGTGTTTCGCCCCCAATGGCCAGAGTTGGAATAATCTGGCTGAAACGGGGTGCTGGAAGCCACAGCCACTCAGTCTTGGACGGGTTGAGCCTGAGTTTGTTACTAACCATCCAGATCCGTATGGCCTCTAAACACCGGGACATAACCTCGACGGCATCATTGGGGTGGTCTGGGGTGGATATGTACAGCTGGGTATCATCAGCGTACAGATGATATCCCACCCCGAAACCACGGATGATCTCACCCAGCGGCTTCATATATATGTTAAACAATAGGGGCGAGAGGACCGATCCCTGAGGGACCCCACATAAGAGGGGTCTCGAAGTCGACCTCTGCCCCCCTGTCAACACATATTGTGACCGACCAGAAAGGTAGGACGTGAACCACCGCAAAACAGTGCCTCTCAGCCCCAACCCCCCTAGTCGGCGTAATAGGATACCATGGTCGATGGTATCAAAAGCCGCTGAGAGGTCTAATAGGACTAGGATAGAGGAAAATCCTCTATCCCGTGCCCTCCAGAGATCATCGACCAATGCGACCAATGCCGTCTCGGTGCTGTGCCCGGGTCGGAAGCCGGACTGGCGCGAATCTAGATAGTCAACTTCATCCAAGTGTCACAGAAACTGTTGGGCCACCACACTCTCAACAACCTTCACTAGAAAGTGGAGGTTGGAGACGGGACGATAGTTTTCTAATAATGCTGGATCCAGGGACGGCTTCTTGAGGAGGGGCCTCACCACCGCCTCTTTCAAGACGGCAGGTAAGGACCCCTCACTCAAAGATGCGTTGACAATGCCCTGAAGCCAGCCTCGTGTCGTCTCCCAGGATTCCAGTATAAGCCAGGAGGGACACGGGTCTAGTAAACATGTGGTGGCCCTGAGTCTCTTTGACAACTTGTCCATATCTTTGGTAGTAACAAAATCAAACTCTTCCCACAATGGTGTCACAAGAGCTGCTTCGGCACTCTCGACTGGGCTACTGACGATGGAGGGTAACTCGCTCCGAATCCGACTGGTTTTCTCCTGCAGATAAATCCCAAATTCCTCTGCTCGACCCTGCAAAGAGGCTTCCCGCGGCCTCTGTTGGAGGAGGGAGCGGGTCACCCTAAACAGGGCGGCAGGGTGGTTATCTGCGGATGCAATAAGTGTGGCACAATACTCACGTTTGGCCAGCCTTATTGCCACTAAGTAGGTCCTAATGTGGTCTCTTAATAGTGTTCGGTCGGCTTCAGAGCGAGATGATCTCCATCTGCTCTCTAGGCGTCTCCTGTGACGTTTCATCCCCCTGAGCTCCTCGGTAAACCAAGGGGCCCAGGTGGCTCGTCGCCGCAAGAGAGGCCGCAAGGGTGCGACTCGGTCCAAGGCCCCCGCGGCCGCACTTAACCATGCGGTCACTAAGTCCTCAGCCGAGTCGTGGAGCAAGTCCACAGGAATTGGCCCAAGCTCCTTCTGGAACCTTAACGGGTCCATCAGGAGTCTGGGGCGGAACCATATAGGGATGTTTGGTTCCGCCTCCCCACAGTGAGGTGTAGCGGTCAGAAAGTCGAGCCGAAGGAGAGCGTGATCTGTCCATGACAGGGGTGTGATGACTAAATCCCCTATTCCCAGATCACTACTCCACTGCCCCGAGATGAAGATGAGATCCAAGGTGTGTCCACCCTCATGAGTAGGGCCTAGAACTACTTGAGTCAGGTCCAAGGCTGTCATGGAAACCTTGAACTCCCGAGCCACACCAGAGGTTTCACCTGCTGATGGCAGGTTAAAGTCCCCCATGACTACAAGTCTGGGGGTCTCAACCGCCACCCCGGCTATAACCTCGAGCAGCATAGGCAGGGCTGTTGTTGCATAGCGAGGAGCCAGGTATACAACTAACACACCCAACTGCTTCCCCAGGCCCCACTTCACAAGGAGGGATTCGCACCCAGTCGTCTGAGGGACTGTGGTCTCCTTTGGCTCAAGACCTTCCCTAACCATGATCGCCACTCCCCCACCCCTCCCTAAGGCCCTGGGCTGATGGAAGGCTCGGTATCCTGGTGGGCACATTTCTACGAGGGGATATCCTCCCTCGTGGCCCAACCAGGTTTCCGTAATGCCTATCAGGTCCGGGTCCCCCTCCAACACAAGTTCATGTATGAGAGGGGCTTTTTGTACCACGGACCTGGCGTTGCATAGCATCAGCCCAAGGCCTCGGGTCTGTGGTTCTTGCTCACCTAGTCTGCGATGGGGAAAAGGGGAGTTGGAGCACGTGACCACCTGTAACCATCGGCCTCGATTGTCCAACTGATGGCGTCCATCCCCTCTCCCACCGCCCCTGCCCCTGCCCCTCCCCAAGACCGTATTGATGGCAAATACCCTAGTGGAACCGACCCTCCCTTCACTCCCCTTCGTCTTTTCACTTCCGCGTTTTGCCGGCCTTCTCTCTTGGCGTTCCCCTAATTGGTCCTCCCACCCCCCTTCCCTGGGAACCCCTAAAAGTCGAATTAGAAATTTACACAGGAATCCCCTGAGCCTGCGCTTCGCCCACCTCTTAGGATTAATTAATCCATCCTCGAGGTGTGTCCGTGTTAATTCAGGGGGCCAGACCTGCGAGAGGGGACATTCTCGCAGGCAGAGGAGCTCAGATCTAGAATAGGGTAGCATTCCATCTTGCCTCGAATACATGATAGGGTAAGGTAGAGTTGTGAGGGGGTACATTTTTGGCCAGGGAGGGAAATTTCATAAGCACGACTATTAATTGATTAGAGTGAGGTGTAAATCAGATGACATATAAAATCCATTTGGTAGGGAAGAATTCCATTTCAGCTCATCTCAGCTCCTTTTTACATCTTTCTTGGAAACGTTCTTTCTCCAATGCCTCTCTCTGTCTCTTTCTCTTATTCCTCTTTCTTTCTTTCTCTATTTCAGCTCATCTCAGCTCCTCTTTACATCTTTCTTGGAAACGTTCTTTCTCCAATGCCTCTCTCTGAGGAGGAGCCTCACCACTGCCTCTTTCAAGGCAGCCGACAGGAACCCCTCACTCAAAGAAGCATTGACAATTCCCTGGAGCCAGCCTCATTTAACCTCCCGGGAGGCCAGTACCAACCAGGAGGGACACGGGTCCAATAAACATGAGGTGGCGTTCAGCCGCCCCAGCATCCTGTCCATGTCCTATCCATGGGTTAAACTTGTTCACAAAATATGTGCCATTACAATCTAAATATTTTGGGTAGGTTTTTCTTATCCTCAGTGGCATTCAATTTTGCATAAAATACTGATGATCTTGACAGCTTTCCATTAAGCAGATTTAAATATTACCCAATGTCAAGCTAAGTATGTATGTAGTTTTGTAAAATTTCTTAGAAGACGTTTAGCATTATCCCCAAAGAAAAATTCTTGTACGATCATCCTCTTGAGAGTAGTCACAATATTTTATCTTGCCAAGTTTATTTCTTTGGTTTATTTCTTTTTAATATCTTATAGCAGCAATAATAAATCAATAGATGACTTCACATCTTTTTGCATTGTAGCATATCTATAAGCTTACATATATTATTATAGCTTAGAGAATGCATGTATTACAAACTAATCAACACATTACTGCAATAATATAGGAGTCAGTTTAATGTGCTTTGCTTTCTTGCAGAATACACATTGATAGATTAAAGGGAAAATGTGGCTCCTCCTGCCAGCATCACATTATTTGCAAGCCATACATGCAGGAAAACATATTGTTGATCTCTCCTAAATCCTGATATTAGCAGACTAGCATATTGCTGCATAATCTATAGCGTGATCTGATCTTGGTTTGATAGACTGACAACATAAATGTTGCTCCTTGTTATAAATATACACAGCTAAACATAGCTTTGTATATAGCAGCAAATGTAGTTAAATTTCCTTGGAGCATTAGCAATGATTTCAAAGCCTGATATTATCTAAATGCAAATATTTGCTCAGTGAACTGTTACTTAGCAATTAGTTATTTATCTCTGACTGCTGAAGGATTTAGATTATTTCCCATTTTGGTGGCATTGGAACCATCTATAGCTAGTCCTCAGCTTACAACCATTATTAGGAAACTTCCATTACAAAGTGATGTGGCTGTTAGTCATGACTGATTTTACAACTTTTTTTGCCGTTTCTTAAGCAATTAACTGTGGTTGTTAAACAAATCTGACTACCCCCAAATCTAACTTTGTTTATTGGAAGCACCTAGCAGGGCCATAAATGATGATCAGTAACTCTTGGTGTCTACTACTGTTGTAAATAAATCCCACTTGTTAGGTGCTTGAATTTTGATCATATAATCCTGGGGGATGCTACAACTGTTTTAAGTGTATAAGGTAAAGGTAAAGGTTCTGATTGCACATGCGTACTAGTCATTCCTGACTATAGTGGGTAGTGCTCATCTCCTTTTCAAAGCTGAAGAACCAACGCTGTCCGGAGACATCTCCAAAGTCATGTGGCTGACATGACTAAACACCAAAGGGGCATGGAACACTGTTACCTTCCCACCAAAGGTGATCCCTATTTTTGTAGTTGCATTTTTACATGCTTTCGAACTGCTAGGTTGGCAGAAGCTGGGACAAGTAATGGGAACTCATTCTGTTACGTGGCACTAGGGATTTGAACAGCTGAACTGCCAACCTTTCTGACTGACAAGCTCAGCAGTCACTGAACCACTGCATCCCTCTAATTAAGTGTTATAAGTCACTTTTTTCAGCACTGTCATCAACTTTGAACAGTCAAAATTACAAATGGCAGTAAATCAAGGACTGCCTGTACAAACTGTGGATATTTGATTTAGGACTAGGGAGGATGGAGCCCCATTTGAGAGAAAGGAAGAAAGAGATTTTATGCAGATCTTGTAATCATGGAAATAAAATATTTATTTTCATAATTGGTTATTTATTATTTTTATCAGATGCAAATTTATGCCTCAGGTTCATAGGCATTTTTAGACAGATCTGCCCAATAAGCGGGCTGCCAAAAGGTGGTTTTAAACCATTGCAGGCAGAAGAAAAATCCTTGCTGCTTTTCTGACTTCATATAGAGAACTGAAACAGGGCCATACACACATTTTTTCAGTTTTGGGGCCATATCTGGTTGCTCCACCTGGAACAAGTTTGACACTCGTGCTCTAGATAATCACAGAGATGATCTTGGAAAGGCATATGACAGTTAGGAAAATATAATTTAAGCCCAGGAATAGAAAAGAATATTAGAGAGAAACTTATATTAGCTCTGAGGTGATTCTCTTTGGTGTAAGAGGGAGGGAGCGAAACACTGACTGTGTTTCAGGATTCTATTACTATCAATAAAGTAGGTTACCAGTATTTCTTCTGGAGTCTGTTTTCTGACTATCTTGAAAGGTTGACAGATGCTTACAAAGATCCCACAAGTCAGAAGGTATTAATTAATGTACTAGATTACTGCCATACAAATGTAAAATAAAATAAAATATGCTAAATTTTTATTGATCCATTTAACTCTAGAAGAACTAGCCCACTAGTGTATTATAAAACATATTGACCTAATTATTACTTGCAGTCACTGAAGCTGCAAGTAGGGAAGAAAAGAAGTTTGCCCTACAGGCGCTTGCTGTTCAAAAGAGCTATAGGAGAGATGGGCACACTTTTGATGGTTGAGGCCATCTTTAGCTGATAATACAACATGGGAAGACTATGTTACTTCTTCATGGGCAGGGCAGGATTGTCTGAGTTTTCTTGTCCTTTCCCTCCAAATACATTTTTTCTTCCTAGAGTTTCTCCAAAGTGCAGGGTCCACTTTTTTGTATCAACAAAATATTGATCCATTGTTTGCAACACCTATTGACTGGCCAGCTTTTTGCCCAAGCTTGACATTGCAGGCTGAGTGAAACTAACTGGCCCAAAGTCACCCAGCCAACTTTCATGCCTAACGTTTAGATTTAGACTGAGACTAACTTTATTTTCACTTTGGAATATACACTAATCAGCCTACATTAAAATGAAATTTTGTTGCATACAGCTCTCAAAGGGTCTTCACCTCCAATATACACTACATAAACATGACTAAATAAATAAATAAATAAATACAAAAGTATACATGTATCCACATATGACCTGGAGAAACAACACAGTCTAGTTTGGATGTATAAGTGTTCCGCCCCCACCGATGGACACAAGCTTGGCTGCTTGCCATTATCTGCTTGGCTGCTTGCCACTATCTCCTTGACTGCAAGCCCTAATTCACGTAACAAAGCAGAGATTTTACAGACGTAACTGACCAGAATTTTGCAAGAAGTTGTCGTTAACGTTGTTCCCTGCAAATGACCCCTCCCCCCAGCCTTCCTTATAAACTCTCTTGGGAGGTGTCATTCATTAACCAGCTGATTCCAATTCAGGGCCTCTGAGCTTGCTTCTTACATAACTGTTGCCTTCTCTTCTCAGCCCTGCGTAATCTAGCATCAGGGACAAACTGGCCCTGATCCTCCCCACTCCTCCATGACCCATGAGCCTCCTGGTGGCCAACCAGACTCTCTGCTTCCTCAAGGTCTCCCTCCTCCTCCAGAGCAGACTCATAGGACTCCTCACTAGAAGAGTCCATCAGCAGCTCACCCGGAGCCGGCTGGGCCACAACAGAAAATAATTTTGCAAATTCATCATACAGATGACATAGACAAAAAAGCTGTTACAGAATCTGGTAGTCCTGCTACAAATACTTTGAAACTTCCTCCTAGAAGGGAGCAATAGAAACAGACTGTGAAGTGGGTGTGTGAGCTCTAAGCACATAGCGCTTATAAGCAGTATCCTAAATGACAGGAAGCAAGCTTCCTATAATCTCCTTGGCTGTCCTTACCACTCTCTTTATCGTCTTTCTGTCTGAGGCACTGCAGCCACAAAATCAAATAGTGATGCAGTTTGTTAAAATGTGGAACTAAAACTCATAATCTCCTTAATTGCTAGATCAAATCGGCTCCTTCAAAATATATTATGCTTATTTACTGGATTTTTTTTAAAAAATCCATTAATATAATAAGAAACCATGCCAATGATTTTTCAGCAACTACTGTAGATCACTTTGGAAGTCACAACAAAGGAATTAAAAGGCTGCATGCAGTTTCAGCTTGCATTTGTCTACTAATTACCTAGTGACACTGGCCATGCCTTTAGAGTTTTCAAGGTGCAGTATGTGGTCTTCTTGATTTTTCAGTCAGTGTTTTCTGCCATGAATGAGGAACACAGGGAAAAGTCCACCAAGCACTGGAAAATGTATACCAAGCACTCTCAGGATGACCAATGAGCCAGTGGTGGGATTCAATTTTTTTTACTACTGGGCATGGCTTTGTGGGTGTGGTTACTGTAAAATCCCCATTCCCTCCTCACTCAAAATTTCCACTGAATACCACCTCTGCAATGAGCAGTATCTCAGACTAGCAAAAAAAGGGGGAATGTATTAATGGGCTGTCAGCCACAGTAGTCTTCTTCCCATGGTGTTGGGAAAAGCACTTATGCAATGCAAACTGATTATATCAGTTTATCAGTTTATATTATATTATATAGCTGGACCTGGCAGGAATCACGGAGACCTGGCTGGGCCACGAGGGAGGTCTTCCTCTCGTGGAAATGTGCCTGCCAGGTTACCGCGCATTTCATCGGTCAAGGGCCCTAGGCAGGGGTGGTGGGGTAGCGGTCATTGTGAGGGAAGGTCTTGAGCCGAGAGAGACCACTGTGCCACAGATAACCGGTTGTGAGTCCCTGTGCGTGAAGTGGGGCCTAGGGAGGCAGTTGGGCTTGCTGATTGTATACCTGGCTCCTCGCTATGCATCAGCAGCCCTGCCCGAGCTCCTTGAGGTGATCGCCGAGATGGCAGTTGAGACCCCCAGACTGTTAGTCATGGGGGACTTTAACTTGCCATCGGTAGGGGAGACATCCGAGGTAGCTCGGGAGTTCATGGCCTCCATGACGGCCATGGACCTGACCCAAGTAATTCAGGGCCCCACACACGAGGGAGGACACACACTGGATCTCATCTTTGTCTCTGGCCAGTGGATGAGTGATCTGGGAGTAGGGGATTTAGTCATCACACCCCTGTCATGGTCAGATCACTCACTTCTCCGGCTCGACTTTCCAACCGCTACTCCTCACTGCGGGGAGGCGGAACCAGAATGTCCAAGATGGTTCCGCCCCAGGCGCCTGATGGAACCTGATAGGTTCCAGACGGAGCTTGGGCCATTTCCTGTAGCCCTGACCCGCACCCGGATGGAGGACCTAGTGGCTGCATGGAATAGTGCGGCCACTGGGGCCTTGGCCTCTCTTGCGGCAGCGAACCACCCAGGCTCCTTGGTTCACCAAGGAGCTGAGGGTGATGAAGTGCCACAAGAGACACCTAGAGAGCAGGTGGAGATCGTCACGCTCTGAATCTGACCGAACACAGGTGAGAGCCCATTTACGGACTTACCTTGTGGCGTTAAGAGTGGCCAAGCGTCAGTATTGTGCCACTCTTATTGCGCCCGCAGATAACCGCCCTGCCGCCCTGTTTGGGGTAACCCGCTCCCTCCTTCAACAGAGGCCGCGGGAAGCCCCTTTGCAGGGTAGAGCAGAGGAATTTGGGGAGTATCTGCAGGACAAAATCGCTCAGATTCGAAGCGAGTTGGTCCCCACTAGTGGTCTGGAGGGGACATCGGAGGCGGGTCTTGAGGTTCCACTCTGGGAGGAGTTTGACTCTGTTACTTCCGACAATATGGACAGGTTGCGTAGGCGACTGCGAGCCACCACATGTTTACTGGACCCGTGTCCCTCCTGGCTTGTACTGGCATCCTGGGAGGTCACACGAGGCTGGCTCCAGGAGTTAGTCAACGCTTCTTTGAGTGAGGGGTTCTTGCCGGCCATCTTGAAAGAGGCGGTGGTGAGGCCCCTCCTCAAGAAGCCTTCCCTGGATCCAGCTTTGTTAGTCAACTACCGTCCCGTCTCCAACCTTTGCTTTTTGGCAAAGGTTGTTGAGAGTGTGGTGGCACAACAGTTTCCATGCCACTTGGAGGAAATTGACTATCTAGACCCGCGCCAGTCCGGCTTCCGGCCCAGCCACAGCACGGAGACGGCATTGGTCGCGTTGGTGGATGATCTCTGGAGGGCCAGAGATGGGGGTTGTTCCTCCATCCTGGTCCTATTAGACCTCTCGGCGGCTTTTGATACCATCAACCATGGTATCCCATTGCATCGACGGGAGGGGTTGGGGGTGAGGGGCACCATTTTGCGGTGGTTCTCCTCCTACCTCTCTGGTCGAGCGCAATTTGTATTGGCAGGGGGGCAGAGGTCGACCTCGAGGCCGCTCACTTGTGGGGTGCCACAAGGGTCAGTCCTCTCGCCTCTTCTGTTCAATGCATATATGAAGCTGCTGGGCGAGATCATACGTGGGTTTGGGGTAGATTACCATCTGTACGCGGATGACACCCAGTTGTACATCTCTACCCCAAACCACCCCAACGATGCCGTCGAAGTGATATCCCGGTGTCTGGAGGCCGTATGGATCTGGATGGGAAGTAACAGACTCAAGCTCAACCCGGCCAAGACTGAGTGGCTGTGGCTACCGGCGCCCCGGTTCAACCAGCTGATTCCATCGCTGGCCATTGGGGGCGAACATCTGGCCCCCGTGGATCGGGTACGCAATTTGGGCGTCCTTCTAGATGCCCGGCTGTCAATGGATGACCATGACCAAGGGGGGCGTTCCACCAGGTTCGCCAATTGCTTCCCCTATTGGACTGGGACGCCCTTCGCACAGTCACTCACGCGCTTGTGACGTCCCGGCTAGACTACTGGAACGCTCTCTACATGGGGCTCCCCTTGAGATGCACCCGAAGGCTGCAGTTGGTTCAGAATGCGGCCGCGCGGGCAGTTTTGGGAGTCTCTAGATACTCCCACGTAACACCTCTCCTGCGCGGGCTGCACTGGCTGCCTGTGGCTTTTCGGGTGCGTTTCAAGGTGTTGATTATCACCTTCAAAGCGCTCCATGGCATAGGACCTAGCTATTTGCGAAACGTATCCTGCCCCACACATCCCTTCGGCCGATTCGCTCACACAGAGAGGGACTTCTCCGGGTGCCGTCCACTAGGCTGTGCCAGCGGACGACGCCCAGGGGAAGGGCCTTCTCTGTGGCGGGCCCGACCCTCTGGAATGACCTTCCCCCTGACATTAGAACGACCACGGATCTCCGCTTCTTCCGCCAGAAACTTAAAACCCACTTGTTTCATCTAGCCGGCCTGGCCTAATTCCAGCTTTCCCACCTCAGTCTGTATTTTTAAATTTTGTGATTTGGTTTTAAGGTTAAGTTTTAATTTTTATAAATTTGTACAGGGGTTTATTTAATTTGATTTTAGTTATATGTATGTTGATTGTATGGTTTTAATTTGTACCTGTACACCGTCCCGAGTCCTTTCGGGGAGAGGGGGCGGTCTAGAAGTCCAATAAATAATAATAATAAAAATAATAATATATATCTAGTGACAATTCTCATTCAGACTAAATTTGCCACTCACATTTTTCTCCATCCTTTGGATTTGCAATTACAAATATTTATTCTTTCCATGAATGTATTTTTAGATGTGAATATTAAACTCATTACCCAGGCAGTTAAACAGCGAGGGGGTGGTGGTAGTTAGTTACCAGGAAGAACGGATACACGTTTATTCTCTCTTCTTCAGATTAGCTTTCCCTACATACTATAAACCCCTGCATAATTTTTCTTTTATGTAAGAGAATATTTCTGCAGGAATATTTAAAAAAATAAGAGACAGATCTAAAATTTTTCTCCATCTTCCATAAGATTCTATGTTTACTCAGTTAATATGCATAAGAACTCTGCCTAAATTATCTCACATATTTATGTGTGGATTGTTTTATTTGGAAAATAACCCACAAATCAACTAATCTGCTGTAAAGCTGACTTACTCTCATTGACTTTAGTGGCACTAATCCATTATCTGAAGCCAGCTGTGTTTCCTGGGAAAATAGTCTTTCGTCAAATGAAACCTACTAGCATTACCAAAAAAACAATCATAAACATACCTGATAGTGCATTAAAATATGCATGATGTAATCATATATTTCTCCAGCAAGTTTATTTTCTGGTCTCCAGGGAAAGATGACAAACTGAATACCTAATAAGGGCACAAGAATTAAAGTGGCCCTGACAGCTTTCATGTACATATTGGATTCAGCCCGATGTGTATCTCTCAGTTTTGTAACAAGAACTCGTACAATGTTGAGCAAAAAGAAAAAATTGACCTGAAAAAAAAAAGTTACTTTTATTCCTATAAAAAAATTAAAGGTAAAGACATATGAATATTCAAATATAAAGAAAATATTACTCTCATTTTCATTTGTAACCAACAGGGAATTTAGCTCACAACTAGGAAACATTAAAGTTTGGCGAGATGTTTGCAAAAGGTCTGCACTAGAAAAGAGGGCACATACAAGCAATATCTGTTGGCCTGCCTGTCTTTGTAGCTTCAGAAAAACCTATCCATTTATTCATTTTGTGCCAGAGCAACTCCCTAATCACGCGGGAAGCCTTACCTAGAACCGTGATGGCAAACCTATGGCACACATGCCACAGGTGACAAGCAGAGTCCTCTCTGCAAGCACATGAGCTGTCACCCAGCTCAGCTCCACTGTGAATGCACATGTGCCTCCCACTGGCTAACTGATTTTTGGATGTCTGCCGTGCATGTGTGGGAGGGTGGGGTGCATGCGGGAGACACATGTGCATGCATCGGTGCTGGGGGGGTGTATGTGCATGCATGGGAGCAGGGAAATTGCACGTGCATGCATGGGGGGGGGAGCATGGGGAGTGTGGTGCACCCCCTTCCCGTGGCCCATTTTTGGTCCCAGGAGGCTGCAGGAGACCTACTAGGTCCAAAACGGGGTGCTGGGGGTTCATGCATGCATACGTGGGTGAGGGAAGGGGAGCACATGGGATTATGCACGGGGGTTGATATATGTGTGTAGTAGGATATTATGCACAGCAGCTGATCATCACAATCTATTATGCTGAAAATATTTATGCAGTGTTTCTATTAGGAATTAATGAACTGCATGCAACAAGTAACTTATTTTTAATGGCTTTTTTTTCTAGGACATTAATCTTTGCTATATTTGTAATAACTATCATCAGAATATAAGGTTTTATCAGATGCTTCACATATCTGCAGGCATTATAAAAATCTGTTCAGCTATTAATTCCTGTATCTTTTTTTCCTAAGTAGCTGTATATAATGGCTGAGATCTCTTAAGAACCCAAATATATAGCATTTACCCTATTACTTTAGATTAAAGATCAAACCAAATTCTGTATCAGACAGTGGTCAATCCAACACATGCACAAAACATGCAAATATGGAGATCAAAGAGGTGAGAAATAAGCCTTCTGCATTTGCTAGGACTTTTTTTTGTTTACCAAATAAATGCATATTATACCAAGCAGATTCCAACTACTTGGTATACTCAGAAAAATCCCCACTCATATGGTGCTATGTTATTGATAAATTTAGTATCCAATTTGCTTCTCTACCCATGAAGACAGAAATCTGCTTCAAGTCAAAATAATGGTTCAGAAGTCCTAAGGACACAAGGAACCATGGAATTGGGAGATTATCCTGAATGCTGTGATAAAACAGGGGACAAAACATCTCAATAGGAACAATGAAGTATAGCAGAATTAGTTAGTGCTGAACTCACAATAAAGTAGCAAATAATATTCTCACCAATAAAGCTGCCATAACAGGCCCATGAACAATGTACAGCAAATATGTGTCAACACTAATCCAACAGCTGGAAGAAAATAAATAAATTAAACAATGGAATTATATATATATATATTAACAGATCCTAATTAAGTTTTATATAAAGTAGCACAATACTCACTTATCATTGAAATATCTGGCTCTGGCCACAGCGTGAATTGATGCTGGCACTAAAGGAAAACCTAGAATAATAAATCATATATATCAGATTTCATATTATTTTGTATTCAATTGTGGGCATGTATATGTCTGTATAGGTATGTCATAGAGACACAAAGTTGGAAAGAAGAATTTAACCTAATACACTTCTTAATGCAGGTATTTAATCAAACTATTCCCAGCAGAAGATTGTCCAATTTGTACCTGAACAAATTCAGTGAAGGGGATCTTAATAATTGTTTCCATTTTTAAACTGCTGCTACTGTGAGAATTTGCTTGTTTTAGCATGCAGTCTCAAACCGGATTGTTCTATATATATTTATAGCCTACCATTGTTCCACTAGCTCAAGTTAGCCAAAGTTATGCATTAGTGAAAAGTTAAACAGATACCGTATTTTTCAGAGTATAAAACACACTGGAGTATAAGACGCACCCAGGTTTTGAAGAGGAAAATGTTTTAAAAAGTAGGTAGTTAGAGGGATAGAGAGGGAGAGAAAGAGAGAGAAATACAGTAGGTAGGTAGGGAGAGAGAGAGTGTAGATAGGTAGGCAAGTAGGTAGAGGGATAGAGAGAGAGAAATAGAGAGAGAGAGATAGAAATACAGTAGGTAGAGAGAGAGAGTGAGTAGGTAGGTTGGTAGGTAGAAGGACAGAAAGACAAAAATAGATACTTTACTTTTATTTGATTTCTATACCGCCCTTCTCCCTTTCGGGACTTAGGGCGGTGTACAGCCAGAATAAAAATGATAATACAGAGTTTAAAAAGAAATACAGTAGTTAGGTAGGGGGGGAGAGAGAAAATAAGTAGGTAGGTAGGTAGATAGATGTTTCCAGGTGTATTTACCCATGTGCTTGAGAAGGAAATTGCTGTAGCACCTAAATCTTTGCTTCAGGCTGGGGCAGCACTTGACCAATGTAATTCTCATCAACCACTCTAACTAAACAGCTTTCCGAAAAGAAAAGGAAAAGTTTTTGTACTCTGCAAACCTCCCCAAAACAGCCTGTTTTTCATAAAAACGGGCCCATTTTTTTCAAATAAAAGGCATGAATAGCCTTGGGGGGCTTGCAGAGTACTTCTGGGGGGGGGTTAGCCAAAAATGAACAAAAAACGGCCCATTGTTGGTCAAAAAAATAGTATGCGCAGCCTTATGGAGGCTTGTAGAGTGCTCCTGGGGGCTAGGGGAGGGCAAAAAATGGTCCATTTTTTTGCTCATTTCTGCCCTCCCCAGCCCCCAGGAGCTGTCTGAAAGACTCCATAAGGCTCTGCGTGGCCATTTTGGTGAAGGAGGCAGGGCTTCATGAGGCAAAAAAAAAAGTGTATTCAGTGTATAAGACGCACCCAGATTCTCAGCCTCTTTTTAGAGGAAAAAAGGTGCGTCTTATACTCCGAAAAAATACGGTATGTGAATTGACTACAACAACAACAGAAAAGAATCACATAACTAGATAGGGATTTGAACAGTGACCTTCAAATCTTAACCTAGGTTCAAATCAGCTTTAAAGCTGATCTAAAGCCATTATGAAAAAACAAGAGTCAAATAAGGCAGTGAGTCCTGGGCTACTGTGAGAGAGGCCCAGATTCATTTCATTTGATAGTGGCATTTGCTGTTGAATTAGCCTTGACTGGCTGAGTCAAGAGATTGACCAATGGGTCTCCTGTGGGCATATTAATATTTTCCCACTCAACAACGATTCCCTTTTAATGTATTTTTTATGCAACTCAATGTTCTTTACAAACTGGAGGGAATTTGAATGCAAAATCCCATAGTTTATCAAGGAAGCTTAAGCATTATCCTCAATGTTTTAAACATCTCCTTTTCAAATGGCTGTTATTGAAGATGAACAAGTTTTATCTGTTTAAGAGATGTAAACACTGATGGAAATTGTATGGAATTAAGACTGATAACACAAACATTTATTTTTACAGTGCATTTTGTTTTAACATTGCCTTGCAAATCATTGTTAAATTATATGTGAAAGTATAAAAATGGACCAAACAACATTTTATATGATAAAAGTTCTGATTTGGCTGAGATACATTTCTTGAAATAAATGTGAGCTATAAAATTCACCTTGACTTGACTCCAGAGCTGGAGCAGATCACTTTGAGGCAACCTTAAAAACTGCTATCCTGATTATATGGATTCCCCCCCACCCCCCATTTACACATCTTAAAAGAATTAAAGGTCACCTCCAGAAGTGTATTCTAAAAAAAAAAAAAGAGCAATTGTGCAGTCTGGGAGTGTTTCTTGACCACCACTCTCGCTGAGCATTTAATTGTGGGATGAGTACAGTGAACAATAATGGCTAATGTATTAAGTGTGATGTTCTTCAATTACTCAAAACAAAGGTCAAGAAATCCTAAGGCCAGTCATATTACTTTGACATCTGAAGCCAAAACCTCCATTAGACTCTCCCTGATGGGAAAAGTAATGTAATAATTAAAGCAACCATTTGCTATATCCTGTCTATCATTTGAGGGGATATAAACACAAATCCCAAAGCCATCCAACTGACTTTCATGTGTGTCTGTCTAGTGTTAGCATCTTAGTCATCCTACTGTTCCAATCTGCCATATTGGTTCTCTTTCATGTGTACAAGGATTCTACACATTTTTTTTGCATAATAACTTATAGGGGCTGTCTTTTTCTGTGGATTCCGTATTTGTGTGAGTCAAAGTGCTAATTACTTTAAAAACAAAATGAAATATTTTAACAACTGAGTGGAAGACCACATACCCCAGCCCAGGAGGTAATACCAATGCAAGCGCTGTTCTTCAGCAAATACTGCCACCACAATCAGTGTATGAAGATATATTCCTTCACAAAGCATCCAGAAGTAGTTACAGCCCAATGTATATTGTTGAAAAAACTGAAGTACTTTGCAGCTTATCTGTCAGAGAAAAGGAGCACATAGATGTGGAACAGATAATAATGTATATAAATGACTAAGGAAACATCATAATAGATTTTCAGAAGTTTTTCCTGCTATTAAATCAATCTGTACTCTCCTTCAACATCTTCCAATGACTGAATTTCTAATGTATCAGGCATACTGACTAAAGCTGTCTCCTATATTAGGGCTTTGTGTAAGAAACCAACATGTCAAACACTAAAATCAACAATCCATATTTCAGATATTTTTGCCTGTGATAAAGAACAAATACATGCAAAATTCAGTAAACTCAGGAGCTACACTTCCTGAATTCTTCACTAGTCCACAGTAACCTGGTTTTCTTAAAACTTTCTTTCTCTTATAATAAGCATTAGATGGTGCTATAGCTCTAGAATGATTTAAAAAACAAATTATTTTTTTTAAAAATTGCTGGCTACTGAAATTTAGTTTCATGAAGAACCGAGGTGGTGCAGTGGTTAGAGTGCAGTACTGCAGGCTACTTCAGCTGACTGCTAACTACACTTCTGCAGTTGAAATCTCACTGGCTCAGAGTTTACTCATCATTCCATCCTTCTGAGGTGGGTGAAATGAGGATCCAAATTGTTGCGGGCAATAGGCTGACTCTGCAAACCACTAAGAGAGGGCTGTAAAAGTACCTTGAAGCGACTTCCTTCCGGTCTGCCGGCGGCGACGGTCGAGTCCTGGGACTCGTCCGCCGTTTTGTCGCTTTTGCGGCCCCAAACGGGGCAGGGTGCTTCTTTTAAAGGAGACCCCCCCGTAAGGTTGGCTTGCTGGGACCTTTCCTGTCCCGACGGTGGTCGGGGGGGGGTCCTTGTCTTCGACCTAGGAGCGAGAGGACATGCTGCGGGGAGCTTGGTTCTCTTCGTCAATGGAGGACCGGAGCAAATAATCTACTCGGAGAGAGCTGAATCGGTTGAGTCGGATGGCAACACCGGGACTCTGGCTGTGGAATGGTTCGTAGTGACTTTGTCTTATTTTTGCTAGCAGCATTGACTTTTAAAGAATAATGGAGGGGGGAGTTTGCAACCCCCCCTCGGAAGGAAAGAAAGCGGCGATCGGAAACGGCTCCTCAGGCTTGAGGATGCGAAACATTCTACATCCGAATTCTGTTAAATAAGTGAAAGTCTTTGTGGATTGATTCTAGATACTTAGTATCGAAGTCTGGCAACTATGAAACTATTTCCTTTGCTGCTCTCTCCCGGTGGCCTCCAGATTGGGCGGGGGAAGATGGCGTTCCTTTGTTCTTAGGAGACTCACTCTTTATGGAAAATTTCTGACATCCCTTTGTGATTTGGACTGCCTCTCTCTTTTAATGGTTGATTTGATCTAACTGATTAATTGATCCCTTCCCTGGAGTGCCTTCTTTTTCATATCTGACTGTAAAATTTGGATCTTTCTCTGGACTTTACAAGTTTGATTTGGATTACTGAAATCTGCTCTTGGACTTGCCTCACTGACCGCACCCCAGCAAACGCCATTGACACTGACTTAAATCACTCACCATGGCTTCAAAAAAGCAGACAGAAAAATTGGATACGGATGCAAGATTAACAGCTATGGAAGAAATATTACAGACTCTGGTAATGGAAATTAAAGAATTGAGGAAAGATCACTGCAGCTCCAAGTTAGAACTTTTGGAGACACAGAAGAAATTGATGCAGAATACACAAAAGACTGACGAACTGGTGGTGGGATTGGCTGGGGCAAGGGGGGAGCTTAAAAGTGTTAATACTGAAATTGGAGATTTAACTGGTCATATGTCTAGGATGGATTTTGAAAGGATGTCTTATTTTTTAAGGTTTCAGAATATTCCTGAAGAATCTGGTGAATGCCTACCTGATCTTATGAGTACAATTTTAGCAGATTATTTACACAAACCCAAGGAGGAGATCAGGGGGGACATTGACTTGGTTTATAGAATAAATTCAGCATATGCCAGGATAAATGAAGTACCCAGAGAGATACATATTAAATTTGTTAGAAGGTCGACGAGGGAGGGGATTTTGAGGGTGCAGAGAGACAGTCCTTTAATTTACCAACAAAAAGAAGTCGCTATCTTGAAGCAGATCCCGAAAAAGATTAGAGAGGTAAGAAGGAAATATTCTTTCTTATCCAAAAAATTATTTAAGCAGGAGATCTGGTTTAAGTGGGTGATGCCAGAAGGGATGTTGGTGTTCTGGGAAGGAGGGAGAGTAAGGATTAAAACAGTTGCAGAGGCGGAAGCCTTTCTTAAAAAAACATTCCTCAATCCTGGAGGATGAAAATGGAGGAGCAGAGGGGGCCGCGGCCCCGCCCACTGGGGGCCAGGGAGGAGAACAAGAAGACTCAATTGCCAAGAGACTTAGATCTCAAAAATGACTTTTTTAATATAATATAACTTTTGTTTGGATGTTTGTATATGATTGCTAGCACAGTTTTTTACAATGATGTATGCACTTCTTTCCATTTTGTAGTACTATTGAAAATTTGTATAAGCTATATTTTGCTATGAAGCCTCGGAAGGGGCCAACGATTTCGACGTGAAAGTTCTCAAAATATCTTTCTCACACCTTACCCTTACCCTATTTGTAAAAAAATTGTAAAACTCAATAAAACTTTTTCAATATAAAAAAGCACCTTGAAGTGATATGTCAGTCTAAGTGCTATTGCTATTCATGAAACCACAGGTTTCAGTATCAAGAAAATGGGCAGTAATAGAAATAATAGAAAATTTCTATGTGGTATCTATTGGGTATTGAACTAGGACCAAGGGGACCCAGGTTCTAATCCACTTCAACAACAGAAACCCACTATGTGACTTAGAACCAGTCATTGCCTCTTAATCCAATATCACTAGATATTTATTGTGTAGAGAAAAATGGATGTACAGAGTGCTACATACATTGTTTTAAAGTACTAGAGGAAAAGCACATTGTAAATTTAAAACTTCAATACATGTTAACAAAATAAGAAAGCATTTTCCTGAAGTCTCCTGGCAAAATACATCCATAACAAATAGTCAGAAAATATATTTACCTCCTGCAATAAAATTGGTCTTGGAATGTTACAACTTGTTCATCTCAGGCTAGGGAAGGCTGAGAATGGTTTAGATACAGCAGTTCTAAAAGAGTTTGCATACAATGGAAATGCTTTATTGCTGGAGAAGCTTTTAAAATAACCTTTTCTATGGGACAAGACACCAATATTTAATGCACTCTCATTTATATAGGAAAAATTAAGGCTTTTCATCAAAATAACACTTCATCAATATGACTACATACTTATGGTAAATAAAAGATGAAGACATTATACTTTATATACCTCTGTATCGTTAATATATTGTTTATAAAACCACTACTTTAAAGAACTGGATTTACATTAATAATTATTTTATACCCTTTCTAAAAAAATATGCAGTAGCAAAATGCTGTCTATGTAGTATGAAGGAAAGTAAAATTAAAAAAAACAATCTTGTGCATGGTGGGACAAAACACTATCATTTTTTTCTCAGGAATAAATATTTGCAAACAGGGTAGAACTCATAAGGAATCAGTTTTCAGACCTATTTTCTATTCTGAAACTTTGAGTGATGTGACATTCACAAAGGACACATTTTCATTATTCGTTATTCTCAAAGTTATTGTGAGACAGGTTTCCATATCTTGCTTTAATTTTCTTTTTGATGGATAATAGGAATATTTTTGAGTGAATGCATTGGCTTCCTGCTGACTTGGATAGCAGGACTTAAGTCCATGCTACCATAACATTATATTTAACTCTTAAATCAGAGTTGAAAAACTGGCCTTTTTCTAAGTGCCTCCATTTTAATTTAAGTCTGTAGGTTTAGCCTCCTAAATTAGATTAAGCACCTGCTATGTATTTTGGGGATGGTCTATAAAAATTACTGGCTTCATTTCTTTGCAGAAAAAGAAAAGGTGATGATCTCTTTTGAAATCCTCTGCTGTTCCTGAGGATACTAAGATTTGCTCCGTGTAGTTTTGGTAGTCAAATGATGGATGGATATTTGCAGCACATAATGAATAAGAATGTTCAATGATAGCAGATGCACATTGTTCAGTTATTCTCGTATGGATTGTCCTATCTATCCACAACCTTTTTAAAAACTAAGACTCCTAGTTTGCCTTTGTCAGACATGTCAGGAATTGGAAGCAAATAACTAAACGTGCCTGAATTAACAGTGATAAGCTTTACCCAGCTGGGCAAGTTCAAAGATGCAAGAACACATAGATGTCAATCAGATATTTTAATGGTAGCTCTGGAGATAATCAGAAATTGTGAAACTTTCTCCCCCTAACATATAGTAGATTAATTAAGTCAGAATCTCTCTGAATGACTGAAATGCATCTTTCAAGTTTTCTTTTCATTTGGAATAAATTGCCACTTATCTAAATAAACCATTAAATCACTCACTTGCTACCTCATAGTTATTAAGGTCCACATTCTGTTCCATTTCTTTCCTAATATCCATAATTTCCCACAAAAGAAGCATCTCTATGTTTCTTATGCACTGGTGATATGATCATTAATACACAATTTCCCCCTAAACACTGTTGTAAAATATCAGTAGTTCTATTAGTTTCACTATATGCTAAATAAGCTACTCTGTGGGCATTGGAGGTAACCTTTTCCTGTTTATATTGATCCTTATGGCTTGTAGAATATTTCAGTGATTGATTGGCAGCGTTAGTACATAATGCTCTCTGGTCACGATGGAATGTTATTTAATCAGAGCTTGCATATAACTAAAAAATCACCAATAAACAATTTCTGGCTTTCAGAGTTTTGTTGTTTTGTGGACATTTTATTAAACAGTTCTAAAGAACAGTTAAAAGATGTTCCAACTGGACCTGGGTATATGTCTGTAAATTTTATGTGATTATCTCAAAGTGTGCTGCTGCATTTTTTAGGTATATTGATCAGAGTACATTGGTGTCTGCATCAAATCACCAAAATCTTGCATGTATCTTTTCTTCTATACACTATTCTGTTTTAAAAGAAAAGACATATAGAAAAAAAAGCTTCAGTTTGGGTTCTAAACTAATTCCTGTTAGCGTATACAGGTAAACTCATCTTCTGCAATGACTATATTTGCAATCACAACATTGATAAAAAGTAACTTTGAGACCAATTTACAATCTTTTCAGGTCTTTAAAGCAAATGAAAGCTGAGGTATGATCAGAGCCGTCTTTACACCATTTTGGGCCCCTGGGCATAGAAATAGTGTTGGGCCCCCGGGCAAATGCCCAACGGGCCTATGCATTAAGACGGCATTGCCGCCGCTTTCCTTGCTCCGCCCGCTCCGCCCAGCCCGCCCTGGCTCCCCTCCCGCCCACCGGCTTCCCCTGCCCTGGCGGAGGGAGAATGTGTTCGCCTCTGGACCGGCAAGATGGCGGCATCGGCGGGGTCCGGGGAGCCTGACCTGGGGGCGGGCGGGGAGCCCCGCGCTTTCTCCCTGGAGGAGATTGCCCACCGGCTGCAGAGCACAAGGCGGGAGCTGAGCAACAGGCGCAAGATTCTGCTGAGGAACCTGCCGCCGAAAGCAGCAGCCAAGTGGGTGGCGAAGAGGCAGAATCATTTGCCCGGGGGCCCCCTATGATCGTGGGCCCCCGGGCAAATGCCCAATGGGCCTATGCGTTAAGACGGCATTGGGTATGATTGTAAGCACAATAGCAGTTTCATTTAGCAACCACTTTACTTAGCAACCAAATTGCTGCTCTCAATTATGATCATTCAAGAAGGACAACCTGTAAGACTACTAATGCTGTATGAAGCATCTGCATGGCCATACTAATTTTAGGAAACTATGAAGCATGGCAATAAGAAAGTCAATGCATGAGCTAAGATAACATGAGTAGGTTCACATACTGTGTTAAACCATACACAACTGGTTTTGCTCTAGCTGGACTGTGATGTGAATCTAGCCATTGTAGATTCTGAATTATGATTTGCAATAGCTGTAACACTCAAGCTTACTGCCCCATAGTGCTTTTACAGCCCTCTCTAAGCAGTTTACAATTTCAGCATATTGCCCCCAACAATCTGGGTTCTCATTTTACTGACTTCAGAAGGATGGAAGACTGAATCAGCCATGAGCAGTCAGGATTGAACTCTAAGCTGTGGGAAGAGTTTTCCTGCAATACCACATTGTAATCACTGGGCTACCAAGGCTCCTGCTGCATATGTTGCATAAGTGGGCTAATTATTGTCTTATAATTATAATTAAGCACACCATTGTTTTGTAATGATTTACAAGCTCAGTTTGTGTCTGTGTTAGTTTGGTATTTGAATATGAAAGCCAGAGTTAGCTGTTTATAGCTTTAACAGCTTAATGAACTACTTTAAAATTATAGATGACTGGTAGAAAAATAGGCTAATCTCATTACTTCAGAGAAAATTGTGCTTTCTGTGTCCTCTTAAGAACATTATCTTGACCACAAAAACTCAACAGAGAAAATAAACTGAATGCATAGAGAAAGTATACAACTGATCTACCTATAGCACATGAAGCACATGAGAAAGCATAGAAAAAGATGTCAACAAAATTAAAAGTATTGTTAATAAATGTATATCTTCTACAGATAGTCTTTAACTTACAATCATTTGTGTAGCAATTGTTCGAAGTTACCACAATACTGGAAAGAAATGACTTAACAGTGGTCCTCACACTTACAATCATTACTGCATCCCCATAGTCATAAGATCAAAATTTGGGCACTTGGCAACCAACACATATTTATGTGGTTGCAGCGTCCATGGTCATGTGACATTTCCAGTTGGCATTTGGTGAGCAAAGTCAATGTCGGAAGCCGGATTTGCTTAATAAAATATGATTTACTGAACAATGGTGGCAGAAAAGGTTGCAAAATCAGCATGACTCACTTAATAACCATTGCTTAATAATGGAAATTCTGGTTCCTATTGTGGTTGTAAGTGGAGGACTACCTGTACTGAGTTTATAAAGTTACATGTGCTGAGATACCTTGGTCACTCAACTCTGTAAGTACTGTATTTTTCGGAGTATAAGACGCATCAAGATTATGAAGAGGTAAATTAAAAAAAAAAGTTTTTGCACTCTGCAGACCTTCCAAATCCTCTGAACATCTCGTTTTATACTGGGGGTTGGGGGGGAAATGAGCAAAATATGGCCCGTTTTTGGCCTGTTTTTTGCCAAAAAAAGCACACGCACAGCCTTTATGAGGCTTGTAGAGTGCTTCTGGGGGATGGGCAAAAACAAGCAAAAACCAGTCGTTTTTTGCGAAAACAGGCCCACTTTTTGCCCCCCCCCCAAGGGCATGCATAGCCTTTAGGAGGCTTGTAGAGTGCTCCTGGGGGCAGGAGAGGTGGGGGACATAAACAAGCAAAAACCAGTTGTTTTTTGCGAAAACAGGCCCACTTTTTGCCCCCCCCCCAAAGGGCATGTATAGCCTTTAGGAGGCTTGTAGAGTGCTCCTGGGGGCAGGAGAGGTGGGGGACATAAACAAGCAAAAACAAGTTGTTTTTTGCGAAAACAGACCCATTTTTTGCCCCCCAAAGTGCATGCATAGCCTTTAGGAGGCTGGTAGAGTGCTGCTGGGAGCTGGAGGGGGGGGCAAAAACAAGCAAAAACTGGCCCATTTTTTACTCGTTTTTGCCCTCTTCAGCCCTCAGGAGCACTTTGCAGTCCTCCTGCACATCCATTTTTATGAAGGGGGTGGAGTTTTGGGAGACCAAAAATGCTGTATTCAGTGTATAAGATGCACCCAGATTTTCACCCTCTTTTTTGGGGGGGGAAAAATGTGTCTTATACTCCAAAAATACGGTATGTCTACATTGGTCAAATGTCACTCCCTGAAAGTTATGTTTTTATATTCCGACCTGCCAAAATAACTACATTTAAATACAGATGTATCGTAATTGAATTCTGTAATAAAGTTTTCAACTAAACTGATATACCTGTCCAATTAAATGTTGAAAATATGGTAACCAATAACCATTAACTTAAATGATTAACTTCCACTATTTATTCAGATTTTTTCCTTATATTACTCAACATGATCTTTCTCATAGTAACATCCAAATATTAAAGCTTCAGCTTCCAAACTTCCAATCTATGAAGGGAATGACTGGTTACAGAAGGATGCTTTAAGATTATAACATTTACTTGTAAAATATTCACTTTAATCATTCAGTCAAGCTATAGTATGGATTACCATGGATTTCTTTGATAAATCAAAATGATTGTATTCAAACCAGGAATCTTATTTAATGCCTTAAGCAAACTGAATTCATATAACAGCAACACATAAAACAAACTGCATTATAGATTATAATAAGTAAACTGAGTATGATGCATTTGGCTTTCTGATTTAATGTATGGTGTATATTTCTGGTTGAATTTGATATATATCTCTTCTAATTTATTTATTTATTTATTTATTTGGATTTATTGACCGTCCCCTCTCTCCGAAGAGACTCGGGACGGTGTACAAGAATTTAAGGGCATATACATATATAACAATTATAAATAATAAAACTAAATTAAATGTTTTACCCTGTGTTAAAATATCTCGTTTAAATTTATAACGTAAAAACCCGATTAGGTAATATTTACTACAACTAGGCTGGTACGGTAGATTAGGTTAGACCAGGCCGGCCTGCTGGAAAAGATGGGTCTTTAATTGATGACTTCCATGTGTAAGCCTCTTATATCAAGTTTTTAAATTTTTTTGTATCAATGTGATAGATTTCTGTAGTACTTAATTTTATTAAATTTCACATAATACAACATTTCCTAAACATAACCAGTTTTCTGCGCGCAAACAGAAATGCTTAATCTCTGTTGAGTTCTGATTTAAATTCAGCAACCAACTTCTGATTTAATTTGCACACATCCAATTCAATTTATGGCTTTTGGAGAAATTTAGTCTCTTGATGTATAATAGGTCTGGGAAAGCTTTTAGACAAGGCATAAGGGATGTGTTTAGTTAGTGCTAAAGTTTGTCTCATCAACTTGATAACATAGTAGAAAAGGCTAGCATGAGGAGCTCAGTCCCAGCATTATATCAAAATGAACAGCATTAAAGAAATATTATTCAAAATGTAAGAACATTTGTTACATTTTATTTGTTTATACAGAAATGGATCAAAGTTATATTAGTTAAACTGTCTGGACTATGTTCATATTTCAGCTTCTTTCATTCAATCAAAATGTACACAGAAGTCTCTCTTTGACTGCAGTAGCAAAATGTAGAAGCATTCCTTTCCAGCTTTCTCATTGATAATAGCCTTGAATTATCAAGAGACCATATCTTCTACTAAGAGCAGAAAAAACAAGAAAAGAACAATGAAAACAATTTTGGAATAAAAGCAAATATGTGATTGGTTCCAGTGGATGGTAATGCTTTATTATGCTGGAAAAAAGCTGTTCATGGTTGTTGGCTGTTGTTGGTTCTGACATCTGTTATTACAATCATCTAAATGCTTCTGAAAATATGTTGGCTGTTTCACATACTCCCGTGTAAATCAGACTTAATACAAACTCAGTACTGAAAAAGCACTGAAATTTAGGTTACTTCATCATGTTTTGCTTCATTAAGAAAGCTCTAAACAAAGCTCTTCAAGCAGTTAATCTCTAACACATACTGTATATCTCATAACTATATTTTTGGAAAAGCAGACATACTCTCTTGTACATTCTCACTTCAAACAGAATAGAGCTGGAAGGGACGTTGGAGGTCTACTAGTCCAAACCCTTGCTCAAGCAGGAGACCCCATACCATTTCAGATAGGTGGCTGTCCAGTCTTTTTTTTAAATCTTCCATTGATGAAGCATCTACAATTTCTGAAGGCAAGCTTCAATCGAAGTTAAATTCTTTTTAATCATAGGATGCAAATTTTATTTTGTTTTCCCCCAAGTAAATGTATTCAGTGAATTGCCTTATATTGTATTGAAAATCACAGGACCTAGATATTTAATTTTTTGTGATTATTGCCCAGACTATCAAGCCATAACTCTACTTCACACTCCAAGCAAAATAACTTGATGCCAGATTTGAAAGCAGCAATAAGTCAAGCTAGATAAGAGATCCATTCCTTTAATTGCAAGTATGCCCTGACCCTAATGATTTGAGACTGAGGTAATGTGATATGGACAGCTAACATATAAAAAAACCAAAAGAATTCTAATTCTTATTAGTATCCATTCTTTTTAGATAGTTTCTTCCACCAACTTTTAAAAAATGAATTACATTTTTTTGAAAATAAGTTCTTATAGTCTCAAACAAAATAAAAATGGCACTTATGTACAATATAAACACATTGTAGCTATAATTAAAGTTTGGGAGTAACAGAAAGATTTTTGCAATGATGTTGTAAACAGAACAAGGACTTTACATTGAATTAACTCCAGCACTTCTGGATGAATCATATATATTTTCTCTAACCTAATGTCATCTAGATATATTGGATTTCAACATCCACATTTTCCAACAAAAATCAACAATGGTGTCCCAAAACATCTGAAAAAAGATTCCGTTGGAGAAGGCTATAAGGTTATAAGTTTATTATCCAAAAATAATTATATTTAATTATGTCTAATTAATTTTTTTATATGTACTGGAATATCAGAATGCAGAAAAAAATGCTGATTGCCACAGGTAATCCAGTACAGCTAGGCATTTTGAATGATGAAACCAACATGGAAGAAAACAGTTATTCAACAAAAATCAATTTATAGGACTACTTCTTGTTCTATTTAAATAGATAAAAAGTGGGTGTCATAATATATCTCCAGCATGTCTCAATATTGATCATGCCAGCTAGGACTCCTGGGAACTGAGATTTAACAACTGCTAGGAAACTATGTTGTAGATTCAAAAAATCTTTAGATACAGAAGTATTTGGATTCTATACAAATGATTGCATGAGGAAAGAATAAAAGGAAAAGATTTTATAATAACAATAGGGACATTTCAAAATTATTTCAATCTATAGATTGAAGATCTATAGATACTGGATCAGGGATTTTAAAAGTATATCTAGGCTTAATATCCAAACAGTGAGATAAGGAAGCAAAGCAGATCTTTCTGTTGCTGGGCCTAATGGCACAATCTTGGAAACATATGTCATTTTCTGAATGACCAGAATTTAAGACAGCTGTTCCGGGATGATGCCACATGGTCCACCAAGGCAGCAGCTTGCTATGCTTTCCTAACCAGAGTTCTACAGCAGAATGTTGTGAAAGGCAGTGGAATGCTCTGGAACACATGGTTCAGAGGTGGGTTTGTCCCAGTTTGGCTGAACTGGTAGTGGCGGCAGGAGGCTCCACCCACCTGCCCAGATGCTTTGGTGCATGCACAGAAGTGTTGCACGCGCGCGAGAGAACACGAATGAACTGATAGTAAAACTGTTACAAACCCACCACTGGCGCGGTTACATAATAAACCACTGTATTGCTGGGCTGCATGATGTCATCCTTTAAGAAAACGCCACAATCAATGCAGCCACTTGAAAAATGATGGCTGCTTCCAGTTACATGGTCCAGCAATGGCACAATCTGCTCTCTTACCCTAACCCAAGCTCTAGAGCACCAGAGCTCTTTGAAAATAATAATAATAATAATAAGTTGAATTTATTGACCGCACCCTCTCCCCACAGGGACTCGGGGCGGTGCACAGGGAAATTAAAAAACGAAAAATATACAAAATACATACAAATTAAAACGAATTAAACTCAATCAATCCTGTGCTAAAATCCCATTAACTAAAAATACCCAATAAATATAGTATACATTTAAAAACCCATAGACTACCCTAGGCCAGCCAGGCGGAAAAGATGAGTCTTCAATTTCAGGCGGAAGGAGCGGAGGTCCGTGGTCGTTCTAATATCGGGGGGAAGGTCGTTCCAGAGGGCCAGGCCCGCCACAGAGAGAGCCCTTCCCCTGGGCGTCGCCCGCTGACAGAGTCTAGTGGACGGCACCCGGAGCAGTCCCTCTCTGTGGGAGCGAATCGGCCGTGAGGATGTATGAGGCAGGATCCGATCCCGCAGGTAGCTAGGTCCCGAGCCATGGAGCGCTTTAAAGATGATGATTAATACCTTGAAGTGCACCCGGAAGATGACAGGTAGCCAGTGCAGCTCGCGCAAGAGCGGTGTAACGTGGGTGAACCTGGTGGTTCCCATAATTGCTCGCGCGGCTGCATTCTGAACTAACTGAAGCCTCCGGGTGCACCTCAAGGGAAGCCCCATGTAGAGAGAGTTACAATAGTCCAGTCGAGATGTCACGAGGGCATGAGTGACTGTGCGAAGGGCGTGAGGGCATGAGTGACTGTGCGAAGTAAGTGAAGAGGAGGAGGATGTGGATATCAGCAGTGTGGGAGGTAGCTCCTCAGTCTGCAAGAACATAGTAGAGTGGGGCGAGGAAATATAGGTGAGTGGGCCCCCCAGTAGTTGGTCATATGGGCAAATGATCATGAGGGATATTATAGTGGCTGCAACTTTGGAAACACATTTCAAGTAGCTTTTCAGGAGTCCACTACAACTTATTATATTTATATTTATATTTATTCAATTTATACCCCGCCCTTCTCCAAACGGACCCAGGGCGGCGCACAGGCATATTAAAATACATACAAAACATCATATAAAATTTAAAAAACTAATTCAATAGAACCTGTGCTAAAACCAGATTAAAACCCCCAAATTTAAAAACTATCTAAAAGTCAGTATAGGGGGCTACGCTAGGCCGGCTAGATGAAACAAATGTGTCTTAAGACACTTGCGGAAGAGGCGGAGGTCAGAGATGGTGCGAAGGGCTGGACCTGCCACAGAGAAGGCTCTCCCCCTGGGTGTCGCCAGTCGGCATTGTCCGGCCGACGGCACCCTGAGGAGGCCCTCTCTGTGGGAGCGTATTGGTCTAAGGGATGTATGGGGCAGGAGGCGGTCTCGCATATACTAGGCCCCGAGCCATGGAGCGCTTTAAAGATGGTCGTCAGAACCTTGAAGCGCACCCGAAAGACCACAGGAAGCCAGTGCAGCTCGCGCAGGATAAGTGTTATGTGGGAGTGTCTAGGCGCTCCCGTAATCACCCGCGTGGCTGCATTCTGGACTAACTGCAGCTTTCGAGTGCACCTCAAGGGAAGCCCCATGTAGAGAGCATTACAGTAGTCGAGTCGAGAGGTCACGAGGGCCTGAGTGACTGTGCGAAGGGCAGCCCGGTCCAGTAAGGGCCGCAATTGGCGCATCAGGCGTACCTGATGGAAAGCCCCCCTGGCCACGGCCGCCACATGGTCCTCCATGGACAGCCGGGAATCCAGGAGGACACCCAAATTGCGCGCCCTCTCCACGGGGGGCGGTGTTTCGCCCCCAATGGCCAGAGTTGGAATAATCTGGCTGAACCGGGGTGCCGGAAGCCACAGCCACTCAGTCTTGGACGGGTTGGGCCTGAGTTTGTTACTACCCATCCAGATCCGTACGGCCTCCAAACACCAGGACATGACCTCGACGGCATCGTTGGGGTGGTCTGGGGTGGATATGTACAACTGAGTATCATCAGCGTACAGATGATATCCCACCCCAAAACCACGGATGATCTCGCCCAGTGGCTTCATGTATGTGTTGAACAGTAGGGGCGAGAGGACCGACCCTTGAGGTACCCCACATACGAGGGGCCTCGAGGCCGACCTCTGCCCCCCTGCCAACACATATTGCGACCGACCAGAGAGGTAGGAAGAGAACCACCGTAGAACGGTGCCTCCCAGCCCCAACCCCCCCAGTCGGCGCAATAGGATACCATGGTCGATGGTATCAAAAGCCGCTGAGAGGTCTAATAGGACTAGGATAGAGGAATATCCTCTATCCCGCGCCCCCAAGAGATCATCAACCAACGCGACCAATGCCGTCTCGGTGCTATGCCTGGGTCGGAAGCCGGACTGGCGCGGGTCTAGATAATCAACTTCCTCCAAGTGTCGCGGAAACTGTTGGGCCACCACACTCTCAACAACCTTCACTAAAAAGTGAAGGTTGGAGACGGGACGATAGTTCTCTAGTAATGCTGGATCCAGGGACGGCTTCTTGAGGAGGGGCCTTACTACCGCCTCTTTCAAGATGGCAGGCAAGGACCCCTCACTCAAAGATGCGTTGACAATGCCCTGGAGCCAGCCTCGTGTCGTCTCCCAGGATGCCAGTACAAGCCAGGAGGGACACGGGTCCAATAAACATGTGGTAGCTCTAAGTCTCTTTGACAACTTGTCCATATCCTCGGTAGTAACAAAATCAAACTCCTCCCAAGATGGTGTCTCAAGAGCAACCTCGGACCGCTCAGCAGGACCACTGTCGATGGAGGGCAGCTCGCTCCGAATCCGAGTGATTTTCTCCTGCAGATAAATCCCAAATTCCTCTGCTCGACCCTGTAGAGGGGCTTCCCGTGGCCTCTGTTGAAGGAGGGAGCGGGTCACCCCAAACAGGGCGGCAGGGTGGTTATCTGCGGATGCAATAAGAGTGGCACAATACTCACGTTTGGCCACTCTTATCGCCACCAGGTAAGTCCTAATGTAGGTTCTCACTATTGTTCGGTCGGCTTCGGAGCGAGAGGATCTCCATCTGCTCTCTAGGCGTCTCTTGTGGCGCTTCATCTCCCTAAGCTCCTCGGTGAACCAAGGAGCCCGGGTGGATCATCGCCGCAAGAGAGGCCGCACGGGCGCGACTCGGTCCAAGGCCCCCGTGGCCGCACTTAACCATGCGGCCACTAGGTCCTCAGTCGAGTCGCGGTGCAAGTCCACAGGAATTGGCCCAAGCTCCCTTTGGAACCTTACCGGGTCCATCAGAAGCCTGGGGCGGAACCATATAGGAATATCCGGTTCCGCCTCCCCGCGATGGGGTGCAGCGATCGGAAAGTCGAGCCGAAGGAGAGCGTGATCTGTCCATGACAGGGGTGTGATGACTAAATCCCCTATTCCCAGATCACGACTCCACTGTCCCGAGACGAAGATAAGATCCAGGGTGTGTCCACCCTCGTGGGTAGGGCCCAAAACTACCTGGGTCAGGTCCATGGCTGCCATGGAAGCCATGAACTCCCGAGCTGCACCAGAGGTTTCGCCTACCGACGGCAGGTTAAAGTCCCCCATGACCAAAAGTCTGGGGGTCTCAACCGCCGCCTCGGCTATCACCTCTAGGAGCTCGGGCAGGGCTGTTGTTGCATAGCGAGGAGCCAGGTATACAACTAACACACCCAACTGCCTCCCTAGGCCCCATTTCACGAGGAGGGACTCGCACCCGGTCGTCTGGGGGATCGTGATCTCCTTTGGCTCAAGACCTTCCCTAACCATAATCGCCACCCCCCCACCCCTCCCTAGGGCCCTAGGCTGATGAAAGGCTCGGTAGCCTGGTGGGCACATTTCTACGAGGGGATGACCTCCCTCGTGGCCCAACCAGGTTTCCGTAATACCTACCAGATCCGGGTCTTAAATGATCACTAAACAAGAAGTCATAAGTGAGGACTATTTGTACAGTTTTTATATATTTTCCTTCACTTTTATTAATTGCATTGACTTTTTTAAAAATAGGCTTTTGTAATTTTTAATGTTTTTAGAAAACAGAAAAGAAAGGATAGTTTTGAAATTGCCCTGAATATTGTTATTAACATCTGTTAACCCATTTACACTGCAAACCTATTCAATAAGGAAAAAAGTAATAAATAAACTATCTGCTATTGGAATGAAATAGCGTAAGAACTTGTTGGTTGGAAGTATTTGGATAGATTGTGTTTTCAGAATGAAGAGTTCACTAGAGCCCCAAGCTGCTTTACAAATTTCCTAAATGCTGATGCAGAAAGCAAATAAAATAAAATAAAATACTGGGAGAGGAGATGAAAGCAGAAGAGAGAAAGCAATTTTTCATAGGGAGGAAACACAACAAATAAACAGAAGATGAATATTGCGGAGCAACACACTTCTTCCAATGAATAACCCACCAAAAGAAACAGATAAATAGTGGTGGGATACAAAAAATTTTACTACCCATTCTGTGGGCATGGCTTTGTGGGCATGGCAATGGCTTTGTGGGCATGGCTTTGTAGGCATGGCAGGAGAAGGATGCTGCAAAATCTCCATTTCCTTCTTACTCCAGGAGAAGGATACTGCAAAATCGCCATTCCCTCCCGATCAGCTGGGACTCATGAGGCAGAGAATAGATCGCAGCGGGGTAGTCAGAGGTGGTATTTACCGGTTCTCTGAACTACTCAAGATTTATGCTACCAGTTCTCCAGAACTGATCAGAACCTGCTGAATGCCACTTCTGCAGATAAGCCTTTGCCAATTTGGACAGCCAGAATCTTTCTATATAATCTACTGTTCATGTCTTCTTGACTAGTAGAATAGTAGAAAATTGACTGTGTAGTGAGAAGAGAGACAAAGTAGTGATGTTCCCAAAGAACCTTTTCCCTTGATTTGTTACTTCTTAATTGCACAAACTTATTCTATAGGAGAATGATAAAGCCAGCAACCTAAGCCTGGAACATCTATTCTAAGCTCTCAGAATCTACCAATTCTTTCAGCTACTTATGTTGAGTAGGCTTTAAATTGCAGCTAAACTAAACAACTGCAGTTAGTTGGATGTACAACCTGAAGATGCTTATTTCAGGGCCTGATATTCAAGCCCATGATTAACAAAAAACTTCATGAATGTCTTACAAATCTAATCCCTTAAAAAATATCAATGGTTCTGCGGATGTAATATAATTACAGAAAATCTGCTACATCTCTTTTAACACCAAAAATAGCTTGAGGGTCTACTTCAGGTTCTGCCGACATCCAAATTGAAGATATTAAGATACTTTGCTTGGACCATGCAATTTATATAAAACAAAGCTGCACACAGCTTGGAACAATTACATTTTCCTTGCTTCATAGATCACAACCTTTGGATTCCAACTTAAATTCCAAGTTATCCATAGCTTCAAATAAATAACCTTTTGCCCTCAATTAAGCATCTTTAGCTTTAAGTCAGTTTTATGTGAGAACATAATATACCTGCTGGTAATAAGCTATGTATTTTCAAATTCACTTCAGTCTTTTTCTAACAGAAAACGGATTGTCAAGATTTCTTCTTAAAGTTGTTGATTAAATTTGCTTTTTTCATACCAAGTCCCTGTTTCCTAGTTTTTGAAACATTATCAATAATATACAACTATAGTGTGACATTTATACAACCTCAATGAAAACATTTTTCTCATTCAGGAAAAAAAGAGCATTGGTCTTATTAGTTGTTTTCGCACTGCAGCTCACATGTACTCCTCTATGAGAACTATAATCTTTTCCATCTGTTGTTGCCCAATAACTTAAATTCACAGGCCTGGTGCTACTGATCTAAGAAATGATGAGTTTGCAAAGGAAAACTGATATAACCACAAATAGCAAGTAATATTAGATGGGCTAGTAACATATGCTAGCCAAACAAGGTGAAGGGGAATGAAATTTTGATCTGTGCCATAGGTTCATGCCCGTATGTTCTCCATCACATGTCTAGTCTGAAGCCTTGCCATTCCATGGCAATTTCTAACCCCAAACTAATCTGTCAGTAATGCACAAATGGTTGTAATAAATTCATAAATAAAAGCATAGTACAAGCAACTACTCTATGTGTTCTCTATATTTTACCAAACAGTGCATTCTGGCAATTGCATTTCAATGGAAAAATATGAATTATATCAAGATTCTAATGAAATATTAGTGGCAATGTGGTGGCTCAGTGATTAAAATGCTGGGCTTCTCAGCTCGAAAGCCAGGAGCCCAGTTTCGAACCTAGAGCAATGGGGTGAGCTCCCATCCTTGCCCCAGCTTCCACCAATCTAGCAGTTTGAAATTAAATCAATAAATAGATATCATTTCATTGGGAAGATAACAGTATAATGTCATGTGTGCCACATGACTGCAAAAATATCTTCAGATAGTACTGGCTCAATGGCCTTGAAACAGAAATGCTTTCAGAAGCTCCGGAGATGTTGTTGGAGTCCTGTTGAGTCCTGAACTGCCAGCTGTTTGGAAGACTTCAGCATGGAATTAGTTCAATTCTCTGTCTATTATCTTAGAAAGTGACTAGAAGATATATCTCTTTGGGCTTAGACTGAGTTAAGAACTGGATCCAATCAAGTCAAGGAGGCGTGTCCAAGCAATTCAAACTCAGTCTCTGGGCCAATAGGCAAAAGTTATAACCCATGCATGGAGTCTCCAAGCAGTGCACAGGAGAAGGGCCAGGGGCAAAGAAGGATTACCCTAGAAAAGAAATTAAGTTTCCCAAATAAAAAATATGAAAAGTAAAGGCATACTTATGCATACTTATTTGATTCTTGATAGATGTTGTCACAACCAAAAATCTCTCAAAACAGGTTGTTTGGTATTCTGTACTAACAGATCAGTTTTGACTTAATTTATGTGGGAGGCTATGATTTAAAACTATAACTATAGTGGTTGCATCCCACCATACTCTTCTCCTTCTCTTAGCCTCCTCTTCCTCCTACATTAATTTCCTTTTAGAAAAGCCAGATATGAAAGTGAAAAGAGATGTACTACCTAATTTCCCAAAACTTTCTGTGAACTCTAACAGTCTTCAGTTAGAAGAATCTTGAACCTATTACCAAATTGCAATTGTTAATGTAACATGTGTAAGATATTAAATGTATGTTTTAATGAAACAAAATCAGATTTAGTTTTGGTCCAATCATATCACTATGTATACCATGACCTCCAGCATTCGATTCAAAAGCCTTATTTTAATCCAGAAAAAAATGTGCATGTCTAATAAATAAAGGTAAATCATTTGGGTGAGACTCTATGAGAAGTGATTATAAATTGAGTTCTCTCCTGCAGAGGCCATAAATCTTTACAAAGGATTTTGCTGGTTCAGCGGGCGTTAACATTCAGCCTACTTACTTATCTGCAAGTTCTGTATGCATCATCAAGAGCCTGATGCTTTTAGAACTCACCAATTACATACCTATAATTCACAGAAGTTAATATTACTTCACAGAGTGTACCAAACACAAAGAGAAGGAAAATGAGTCACATGTACTGACCACAGAGGTATATGATGAAAAAAAGAGAGCTGAAAAGTAGAACTTAGAGCAGTGATGACGAACCTTTTTCGCCTCGGGTGCCAAAAGCACACACGCTCGCACTATTGTGCATGCTCGTCTGCCCACCCCATAATTTAATGCCTCCCATGCCGTGCCCCCAGAGAATACATGTGTGACACCCCCTGCTGTCCACTGCATGTACACATGGCTTTTTTGGAGCCTGGGTAGGGCAAAAATGGCCTCCCCCAAGAGGCCAGAAGCAGCCCATTTTCTGACTTCCGGTGGGACCGGTAGATCCATTTTTCGCCCTCCCAAGGCTCCAGAAGCTTTCTAGGAGCCTGGGGAGGGAGAAAAAAGGCTCAATACAAACTGGAAGTTCAGAAATGGAAAAAAATAAAAAATCAGCTGGCCAGCTTGCTCATGTGCGCTTGAACTGACAGGGCAACACCTTGCTTGCCCTCAGAAATGGCTTCGCGTGCCACCTGTGGCACCTGTGCCACAAGTTCGTCATCATTGACAGAGAAACAGGTAAAACAGCTAATTAATATTAGGTTAATTTTGGAAGATAGTAGATAATTTAAATATTAATATTTTTATAATTTTTAAACTACTTTTATAAAATAAATTAAAAAGTTAATCTATTATTTCAACTTTTGGGAAAGTTTACATTTAGATTAGGTTATTTATAAATCATGTATCTTTATTCTCCCAACTCCTAAGTTTCTAAACATAATACAGTAAATGTCACAAAGAGATTTCAGAAATCTACACAAAACCTCTGCCAACATAAGCATCATTTTATATTAATTCCATTTGCCTGTTTCAATAAACAGTATTTTAGATGATCATAAAAATTATTTCTGAACAAAAGTATACAGAAATTCTGTTCTGATATCAATTGTGCTAATTGGGTATCATTTTAACAGATGATTAAAATTCAATAAAGATTTACCCAAACTAGAATGTAATTTAATTCTGGATGGATAAATCAAATGAACCAAATGATATTGTATATTTAATATATTGTTCATCCTTATTTGCAACCCGCCTCTAAACAAAATCCAATTGAAAATAACATTAGTTGGAGTCAGTTTATTCTGTCTAATCCAGTGGTTCCCAAACTTTTTCAGTCCACCGCCCCCTTGGTGCTACAAACTGATCATCAATGCCCCCCACCAGTGGTGGGTTTCAAATTTTTTTAGAACCTATTCTGTAGGTGTGGCCTATTTTGTGGGCATGGCTTAGCAGTCATGTAACCGTGTGGGAGTGGCCACCTTGTAAAATGTAGTAAAACTCATTTAACAATGCTCTCCAGCTGGCAAAACAGAACTAAATTTTAGCAACTAAAATTTTGGGCTCAATTGTGATAAATTCTTTTTTGCTCCTTCCTTCCTTCCTTCCTTCCTTCCTTCCTTCTTTCGTTTCACTCTCCCCCTTTCTTTCTTTCTTTCTTTCTTTCTTTCTTTCTTTCTTTCTTTCTTTCTTTCTTTCTTTCTTTCCTTCCCTGTGTCACTCTCCCTAACTTTCTTTCTTTTTTTCTTTCTTCCTTTCTCTTCCACTTCCTTCCTTTCTTGTGTCACTCTCCCTTCCTTCCTTCCTTCCTTCCTTCCTTCCTTCCTTCCTTCCTTGTGTCACTCTTCCTTCCTTCCTTCCTTCCTTCCTTCCTTCCTTCCTTCCTTCCTTCCTTGTGTCACTCTTCCCCCTTCCTGCCTTCCTTCCTTGTGTCATTCTCCCCCTTTCTTTCTTTCTTTCTTTCTTTCTTTCCTTCCTTCCTTCCTTCCTTCCTTCCTTCCTTCCTTCCTTCCTTCCTTCCTTGTGTCACTCTCCCCCCTTCCTTCCTTCCTTCCTTCCTTCCCTTTTCTTCCTTCCTTCCTTTCTTGTGTCATTCTCCCTTCCTTCCTTCCTTCCTTCTTCTCTCTCTCTTTCTCTCTCTCTCTCTCCCCCCCACCCCTCTCTCACACATACTTTCCAGTTGGTGAAAATTTCTGTTTTGCCAGCAGGGAGGCTAGCAAAGAAGACTCATTTTCCCTGCTGCCTGCAGCTCTCGAAGGAAGGAGGCAGGGAAGTGAGCCCCAGGCCTCATCTCTGCCTCCTCTTTCGAGAGCTGGCTTCAGGGATGGCCAGCCTCTCCCACCACTGCACCCTTCATTCACCTTCCACCTGGAGGCTCTGCCCTCGGTCGCTTCCCGAGACGGCTGCGAGCCTTCCGAGGAGGATGCTGGACATTGGGGGTGGGGGTGGGGTCTGCTGTTTCTGCTGCTGCTGGTAATGCAGGCTTCTCGCATTAAGTTGCAGGCACACCAATTCCAGCAGCTGCGTTTTGCTTTGAAACTTGCTGCCCCAGCAACCCGAAGGGGACATTCTCCCAGCGGCAACTCTCCCGGGCAACTTTCTCTCTTGCAGAGCAGGCGCGCGAGGCCCCCAATAATCTGACGGGAGCCGGGAAGAGCCAAACTGCGTCCAGCCGTCCTTACTCCTTCCCAGCTAAGGGTGGGAGTGCCTGAGATGCCGCTGGGAGAATGTCCCCTTTGGATTGCTAGGAAAGCAAGTTTCAAGGCAAAATGCAGCTGCTGGAATCGCCCTGTTTCCAATGGGGGCGGGGAATCCATGTTTTCCCTCCATCTCCATGGATCCCCCCCAATTGGAAATGAGGTGGCCATGAAAGGGAAGGGAGCACCCCCCGCGTGTCTTCTTCAAACAGCAGAAGGAAGAACAGGAGGGGATTTTTCCCCCGCCAGCAGCAGTATGCAAGTGGGGGGGGGCGGAGTGGGGGAGAGAGAAATCCTCTGCATGGAGCTCCCCCAGCGTTGCTCCGGAGCAACAGAGCCTCCTCCTTCCAATTGGGGAGATCCATGCAGAAGATTTCTTCCCCACCCCTCAATTGGAAACGAAGTGGCTGTCAAAGCAAGGCAGTGCCCCCCCCCCCCCCCCGCAGAAGAAGAAACAGAAGGGGAGTTAGCGTCAGCCCTCCGCCCGGCCCGCCAAGCGGTAGTTGGGTTGGGTGGGCGCTGGGCCCCCTGTCCTGGCCAAGTGGCGCCCATGGTTGCCACCGTGCCCGCGCCCCTGGGCTGCCTGCTGAGGAGGAGGCGGCGGCAGGGACGTGTTGCTGGGCAGTGTGCGGGGGTGGGGTGGGATGGGGGTGCAGCACGGCAGCCCTTGCCCTTGGGGCTGTTCTTAAGGGACATGCTGGCTGGTGCTGCTTCAGGGGCCCCCGGCCGCCAGCTCATCATGCACAGCCCGCACCTGCCCGGTTCTGCCCACCCCACTCACCCACTGCGCTCCAGTCGGACTCTCCCCCTGAAGCCCCCCATGCCCCTTGCCTCTCATGCGGGGAGGTTGCAAGACATGCACAGGATCTTCTATGCCACTTCCCCAGATGCATGGAGGGGCCAAAAGCGGCCGCGCTGGAGCTCCATCCCCAGAGGCTTTTCAGAAGGAAGGAGGCAGCCCCTGATCTGGACTAGTGGAGGCTCTACTCCTGCTTGAGCAGGAGCTGGACTAGAGAACCTCCGAGCTCTCTTCCAGCTCCCTCCAGTTCACTTTGGGGCTGGAGCAGCGGCTTCCTTCTTCCGAGGAGAGGCATGGGCGCACGCGCTGCTTCAATCTCCCGTCCCCGACCGGCTCCGGGGTCACCTCCTCCCTCCGCAAAAGCCCCTGCCAGGCCAGCAAAGATCCCATCCGGACCAGGCGGCACTGGGACCCCCGCGCCCCCGCAGCGGCTCCCTTGCTCTGAGCTGCGCTTTGGAGCGGGCAGCGATCCCTCGAAAGCCCCCAGGTTGGTCCTCCTCCTCACCCGGATTCAGAGTGTGGTCCAGATGGGATCTTTGCTGGCCTAGCAGGGGCTTTTGCGGAGGGAGGAGGGGACGCTGGAGCTGGTCGGGGACAGGAGATTGAAGCAGCGCGCGTGCGCACACCTCTCCTGGGAGGAAGGCGGTGATTGGAGGGGAGGGTGGTGACATTGCTTAAAGGGAAACCCGCTATTTCCAGGTTTGCTTTAACGATGTCGTCCTTCTGCCCGTTCCGATAGGCTTTAACAGCCCATCTTCCGCTCGGCAAGTTTCTTCCTCGCCCTCAGCGCCCCCGTTGCCTCCTAGCGCCCCCCTGCAGCCGCTTGGCCTCCTAGCGCTCCCCTAACGTGAGCCACCGCCCCCTGGGGGGCGTTACCGCCCACTTTGGGAACCACTGGTCTAATCTGTTAAGACTTAATGATGATATTCTACCTTTCATTGGAGAAAGTTTGAATATGTCTATGTCATGATGAATATATTTACTTGATATTTTTCAGAAGATAATAGGCCATGCATCTTAGTCCTATAAAAGAAAGTTTCTTGGAATAGAAAGTCTATCTAAATTATTCAGATGCTTGAAATGTCTGTACAGATAATATACTTTAGAAACTATAAATATCTTTAGGACATTTAGCTTTAGTGATGACTCTTCAGTTTTAGTGATGAAAAAGATAGATAATCCAAATCTGTTTAATAACACAAATTAAGACAGCTCAGGCTTAGTTTTCTAGCTTTATTTTTTATAAGTTTTTGCTGTACCATATGCAACTCTACTGGACATGATTATGCACTCACAATGACATTTGTGAGGGAATATCAAGAAAAATAAAACAAAATAACAAAAATTTAACGATACATTTTGCTTGAAAAATGGGAATGTTTATCTTTGAGGCAAAATGCTTCATTGTATATTTTTATTGAATTACTATCATTCGAAAGTCATTTTTTTCCTCCCCCCCCCCCCAATAAATCATAGTGACTCTTCTTTATGACTTTCTCATTTGGCAATCATTCTCAGATATTTATATAATTTTGTTCTCTGACTTGAATTATAGTAAGTTATTAAATATTTTTACCTCCATTTATTATGAATGTTTACATTTAATTTCTATCATAAATGTCCATGTAAATATAAATGCATTAATTACCTTTTCCATGCTGCTTTCTTTAAATATTAATTGAAAAGAAGAGAGTCTCAAATAATGACAGAAATTTGCAAAAAAAAAAGGGGGGGGGAATAAATGGGATGCTATAGAGATCGGGCAGGTGGGTGGTTTCCATGATTTCCACTATTGGTTTGGGTGAACCGGTCCAAACCCATAGAATACCACCTCTGTAGTATAGTCCTGGATTTTGAGTTTAAGAATTAGCTACTTCTCAGCTAAAAAAACAGTCAATTTGGCATCCCTCCAGACATCCCTCAGATTCGGAGCAAGTTGCCCTCCACAGATAGTGGTCCGGAGGAAGTATCCGATGCAGGCCTTGAGACTATTTTATTGGAAGACTTTGACTTTGTTACTGCCAAGGACATGGACAGGTTGGCGAGAAGACTAAAGGCCACCACATGTTTATTAGACCCTTGTCCCTCCTGGCTTGTACTGGCATCCTGGGAGGAGACACGAGGCTGGCTCCAGGCCATTGTGAACGCTTCTCTGGGTGAGGGGTCCTTACCTACCGTCTTGAAAGAGGCGGTGGTGAGACCCCTCCTCAAAAAGCCTTCCCTGGACTCAGCATTATTGGCTAATTATCGTCCGGTCTCCAACCTTCACTTTCTAGCGAAGGTTGTAGAGAGTGTGGTTGCATAGCAGTTTCCTCGTCACCTGGAGGAAACTGATTATCTAGACCCGCGCCAGTCCGGCTTTCGGCCCGGTCATATCACCGAGACGGCATTGGTCGCGTTGGTAGATGATCTCTGGAGGGCCCGGGATAGGGGTTGTTCCTCTATCCTGGTCTTGTTAGATCTCTCAGCGGCTTTTGATACCATCGACCATGGTATCCTTTTGCACCGACTAGAGGGGTTGGGGGTGGGTGGCACTGTTTTGCAGTGGTTCTCCTCCTTCCTCTCTGATCGGTTGCAATACGTGTTGCCGGGGGGGCAGAGGTCGACTTCTAGGCCCCTTGCATACGGGGTACCGCAGGGGTCGGTCCTCTCGCCACTCCTATTCAATACGTATATGAAGCCGCTGAGTGAGATCATCTGTGGTTTTTGGGTAGAATACTATCTGTACGCTGATGATACCCAGTTGTACATCTCTACCCCAAGCCACCCCAACGATGCCGTTGAGGTGATGTCCCGGTGTTTAGAGGCCGTACGGATCTGGATGGGCAGTAACAAACTCAAACTCAACCCGTCCAAGGCCGAGTGGTTGTGGTTCCCGGCTTCCCGGTTTAGCCAGTTGACACCATCGCTGGCCATGGGGAATGAAAATTTGGCCCCCGTGGATAGAGTGCACAATTTAGGAGTCCTCCTGGATTCCCGGTTGTCCCTTGAGGATCAGGTGGCGGCCGTGGCCAGGGGGGCATTTTACCAGGTTTGCCTGGTCCATCAATTGCGCCCCTTACTGGACCGGGAGGCCCTTCGCACAGTCACTCAAGCACTCGTGACTTCTCGTCTGGACTACTGCAACGCTCTCTACATGGGGCTCCCCTTGAGATGCACTCGGAGGTTGCTGTTGGTCCAGAATGCGGCCGTGCGGGTGATCATGGGAATCTCAAGACATTCCCACATAACACCACTCCTGCGCGAGCTGCACTGGCTACCTGTGACCTACCGGGTGCGTTACAAGGTTTTGATGACCATATTCAAGGTGCTCCATGGCACGGGGCCTAGCTACCTTTGAGACCGTCTTTTACCCCATACATCCCTTCGACCGACTCACTCCCAGGAAGAGGGTCTTCTCCGGGTGCCGTCGACCGGACAATGCCGGTTGGCGGCTCCCAGGGGAAGGGCCTTCTCTGTGGTGGGCCCTACCCTCTGGAATGGCCTACTTCCCGACCTCCGTTCCATCACAGACCTCCGCTTGTTTCGCCGGCACCTAAAAACTTATTATTTTCATCTGCCCGGCCTAGGATGATCTACTCCACACCCATTATTTTATAACAAATCAAAATTTTTAATAATGCCTGTGCGCCGCCCTGGGTCCTAACAAGGAGAAGGGCGGGGTATAAATTTAATAAAATAAAATAAAATAAAAATAAAATAAAATTGTAATTTGGGTTTTAAATTTAAACTTATTTTAAGCAGGGTATTGTTTTAATTTAGTTATTATTTAATAATATTTTGTATTTATGTATAATTGATTTTAAATCTCTGTTCGCCACCCCGAGTTCCTTTGTAGTGAGATGGGTGCGGGTTATAAATGTGAAAAATAAAATAAAATAAAATAAATAAAATAGGCATTTTATATTATACTGTATATTACCTCCAACTTTTAACTAAAGATGGTAAGATTTGAACTTGGATTCATGTTTCTACCTTTAATATCATACGGCAGGTAAGATTATAAAGTTCTAGATCTAGCATTTGACCTATTGATGCTATTTTCTCACAAAAGCTTCAAGCAATTGAATAGTCAAATGATATTTGAGACAGCTATTTCACTATGTTCGCAATCATACTAAAAAAATGGTTCGTAATCAGTCTTGTAGATAAAATAAATAATGGCTTATTCTACTAATTCTGAGTTTCTTTACTATCTTTTCCTTGCTCTTACATTGTATTTATGTAGATTACTTAAAAACTTGAATGAAGGTTAAAGCAGAGTAAGGTTAAAAACCTAACTTTTCCAGTGCAATGTATCCTGAAGCCAATTACCTTTTCATTATAATGGAGTAGAAACACATTCCATCATAAAGCTGTATATAATTTTAAGCCAATGATCTTGGCTTAATAAGCAATCATCTAACACAGGGGTCCCCAACCCCTGGTCCACGGACCAGTGCCGGTCCGTGGCTTGATAGGAACCAGGCCACAGGACCGGAGAGGGGGAGGAGGGGGAGGAGGGGGCAGCAGAGTACACCCGGGGGCAGAAGAGCACAGGCGTGGCCGCTCGCGCCGTTGGGGGCCGAGAGGGGCAAGTGAGCCGACTAACCCCCCCCCTGTGCACTCATGCGCTGCCTGTTCCCCATCCCCCCTGCTCCCCCTCTACGCTGGCCGAGCCATGCCCACTGGTCCGCAGAATTTTCTTTAAAATGAAACTGGTCCCTGGTGCCAAAAAGGTTGGGGACCCCTGATCTAACATGTTACTGCATGCTAGTATTCTGAATTTCTCCTCTGACAAGTTATGCAAAGAAGGAAGGAAATAGCTTTGTTGTGCCCAAACTCAAAGATTATGAGTACTGTGTTCAAACAGGCCAACAAGTGAAAATCAGTTCTGAATTAGATATAGAGGGTAAATTATAATTCTGAACATGGAGTTAATATAAATCTAAGCAAAGAGTGAAGTAGGAGTATGGATTTCATGCAGTAGTATATTATACATCCACAATATGATTTACTAAGCCAAAATTTCTGGTCTACTATTTATAAAAGTTTTAAATTTCTAGCCAGTATCAGGATTTAATTGGGATGAAATAAACTTGATTTAACCCTTTTAAAAAATATTCTTCCAACAGTGCATTATCAAAATAGGTGACAACTTTTTTTTTTAACATCCCATGGTAACAAGGCAGGAAGGTCTTTTAACTTTCAATGTTTTGTTCAGTTGTTTAAGATGAAGTATAACAAAATACTTACTGGATCTTTTTTGATCAGCTCTTGGTCAGGCACTACTGCAATGAGGTGGGCAAGTATAAACACAGAGTTAAGAACATATGAACAAAAGAGATTCTTATGCAGTGTTATCCTTTGACAGCTGAGGCTCCTGAAATACATGCACCACAGATATAGTACAAATTAGAAATTATTAGAGCTGATTTTGAGGTTGCTTTTATAACAAGACCATGTTGGCAATTCTTTGTTAAATATGCAATCTGACACAGGCAGTCCGAAAAAAATGGCTGGCAGTGAAGCCATGGGAAAGAGATTCCCCCCTCTTTCAACTGCTTACATGCTACATGCTTTCCCAATCACAGTTAGGGGGCTTCTAATGTACATGATCAAGTGGCAGAAAAATTAACAAAATTACTTTGTTAATAAGATATATGTTTAATACATTTAATTTATTTTATGTAATAAATAAATAAAAACATCCCACATGTAAGATTCTTTGGAGCATTATATTAAAATTAAAAATGCTGTCAGAAAGAGCTATCAGCTGAGTAAGAAATTTTGATCTGGAATTTTTCTGATGTTAGGGATATTTAATTTCATTCCTTGCATGGTTGTGATTTCTTCTTGTTTCCCACAACTCTAAGACATTCTTTCTCTTTTATTAAAGTCAACTGAATCAACAAAATTACTATGCCATTTTTTCCTCTAGAATTATTCACAAATAAATCACTAAGCCCACTGAACAACTCTGAAACAGTCAACAGCAGACTGAATAGTAAAATAACTTTTCCCTTTATTGAATAAAGGTTATATACCTATATATTGAATTTCATATGCCACTGAGTTGTTCATATACCTAACATGGCTAGTTCTTTCTAGACTTTTTTATAGTTGGTTTATGTAATTGAGGTTCCCACAAAACTTAGAACGGGAACCTTTATCAGATCATCAACTACCTCTTCCACCTCAAAATTGCACTGAATCACTGAAATATCAAGAATGGATTCAGAAATTCTGTGAGCATTTGATAATCCTGCATAATGTTGGTGATTTGTTAAAATAATGTCATATCTTGCAATTTGAGTGATATCTCATGAGTTTTGGATAATTTGAGGAGATGCATATGCTATAGTGATAATGCATAGTAGCTCCAGCAATGGAAAATGTTACCAACACCTTTTAATCTTTAAATTTTCTTTATACATATAGAAATTCTTCCCACTGAGTTCATGTCCATTTTATGGAGAAGAATCCTAAACCAACCTCAAACTTTATCCCTACTTTTACGGATGATGTACAACCACTTTGCAATCATCAACTCTTCCCAAAATGTTATGTGAGGCCCTAACTTAATGTTTGCCACATTATTTGTATTCTATTTTCGTACACACACTCTTTAGTTACAGAGGAACACTTAGAATCTGCTTATGTTTTAAATAAGCACATATGACTCCAAGAAGACATGGTACTTCCATTATAGAGAACTAGCACACATAGCACATAGATAAAAATCACTTGTAAGCCAATGTGGGCAGTAAGCAAATGGCTGAACTATATGAGTCAAATAAATACTTCTATAACTCTTGCACATAGTAGAGCAAGAATAAATAAATACTTGAAGGATGTACTCACTTGAAATGAAAGAAAATTCCCAAGGAAATCAGCAGGGAAACCATAGACAATACATGTCCTGCTATAGCCATGTAATAAACTATGAAAATCATCTGAAATTTAAAAGAAAAACTGAATAAGAAATGAAGATAGTTTAGAGATAGTTAAGAAATTATTGTGATACAAATAGTAGTAACAACGACCCCAGAACTTTAAAATATCCTTTACTTCATTTTAGATACATGAAACTAACTCTAAAAATGAATTAAACTGTGTTCATATTTACAAAGTACATGTTATAAATAGTACTACTTTATATATGGAAACATATATTCATATAGATTAATGTCCTTTGTTCATTTGCCTACCATAGATTTTCTTTGTCTGTTCTATTTGATTTCTTGATTTTATAATCTCTGTTCCTAGTGCTGCTATGAGCTACCTAAACATAGTCCATCTGTTCAAAATCATATCAATGTAACCTGTGTTCTGCTCTACATTATTTCTCCTTTATTCCCCACCCCTACATTTAGATTTAATTGTGGTAAGATTTTCCCTCATGAAGTATCTTCTTAATAGGTATTATGACAAGCTTCTGTAATTGGCCATATAAAAGTCAACTCCATAAAGATTTACATAAAATCTTGAGAATTATTTCTTATAACAAAAGGTCATAGAGTGTCCTCAGCATTTTACAGAGTATCTTATATAAATCTAATTAGGCTTTTCCCAGATTACAATGTAATAAGTAAAGCATGGTTCAGTCTTGAATGTCACATGCAAAAATGGCTTAATATTTTTTAAAAAATGGAAATTCAAATCCAGGTCACCTTAAAAAAAAAGAATACAAGGAAAGATGTGAAATATACCCACCCATTTTCATAACATACACAAACTTACCTCTTCATGTTGTATATATAAGGCTTTCTAATTGAGATGAAAATCAAGCATCATTCTGATTGTATCCATCAACAATCAAAGGGAATGTGCTCAGACATTTTCATCAGTCTTTACAATCTCACATGGATTATAATGCCACCATTTTTGTCCTCATTAAAGCCAAGTCAATATACCTAATTTTAGTGAAGGTCAGTGGAATTTTGACATTTTATCAATTTTTGAGTGGGGAGGAATACATATGAAAAATCTATTCATTTCTCTCTACCCAAATGGCTTCAGCATCTTGAGCTTTCCTTGCTATCAAGGGCAATAATGGAGAAAAAGAGAAAATTGCCTTGGGAATCTACAGTTCATAAAATGTAAATTCATTCAATTTTAAACAATATCCACACAGGATAAAGAACTATAGGCCTTGGCGTTACATTAGGAGTTTTGGTATAAAACCTGTGAGTTGGACACTGATTTCCTGTGGCATAATTGAACATGGCTGAAATACAGACAAATCTCTACATTACATCCATGATTAATATGAAAAAACACAGATGGATAAAAGTTAGGCATTATCAGAAACTCTTCTAAAATTTAAACAACTCACCTTACGCTTTTCATTTGTAAAAGAAATGCAGCGTTTGTAGTTGGACCAGGTTCGATTGGTTTCTGGATGCCGAAACCATGTTCCTGTCTTATCACAATATTTTGTTGCTATTTCTGTGAATTAACAATTCAGTGGATGTAATTCATTTGAGAAGCTTGTGCCTATATTTTAAAGCCTATTACTTTTCATACATTAATTAAGTATGGCTGGAATTAAAGAAAAATCATTCATCACAACAGTGAAACAAATTGTGATAATTTGCCATTTCATTTCATTTTGTAAAAATAGCAAATCATTAAAAAGAAAGTAGCATTAATCAATTCCTGTAACATATTTTGCTCACTGTAAGCCTCAGTGACAGAATCCGTATAATTTAAATATATGTGGTAAATTATTTGTAGCCAACTTGTATTTAATGTATTAGAATGGATATAACTTTTTACACTTTAATTCTGATTTCCTCTTACTTGAACATTATTTTCTCATTATAGTGGAGACACTAACTAAATGAATTAAGGATGGTCCCATAAACAAGTAAATTTGAAGAATTTCAGGAATAACATTTTGCCTTAAATATGAACTGACCAAATAACTGTTTTATTATTTAACAATTAAAAAAATGTCATCTGATTGTTGGCCAGTGTAGCTGCCTCACCATTTCTCATAATTACAGAGATCTGATTGATGGAGTAATGCCACTATTGCTACATTTTTATAAATAAGCCCTCCCCAGATAGTAAGTCCAATCAGGCTTCTAAGTACATGCGCTAAAATAAGCCCTCCCCGAAAATACTGCAACATAGCGCAGCAGCCATGAGGTGACCGTGTTTGCCACCTCCTGCACCTCAAAAATAATAAGACTTCCCCCAAAATAAGGCCAAGCACTAATTTCAGAGGTCAAAAGAAAACAAGACCCTGTCTTATTTTCGGGAAACATGGTACTGCAAAGTACATAGCTCTATAAGGTATTGTTTAGAGCCTTATGTACTACTCACTACAACATACTGAGTCCTATAAGGTAGACCAGACAAAGAAACCAATGCCACGTAGAACTAGAACTATTATTCAGTTACTGTGGTGTACAATAACAGAATCTTGCAAGTCTGAATGTCCTTCCGCCTCCCTCACATATCTTTGTGTGAATTAGGGAGCTCTGACACATTTACTCAATTTAGCTTCTTGGAATGGACTCAAGCTGCACTTCTCTGATATTGAATAAGGCTATTCCTTATTCCCTCTACAGCTGCATACTTACACATTTGACAAGTTTCACAACAATACAGCCTCCTACTATCATAAATCCTAGTATGATTAATTATATTCATATTATAGCTAACATACTTGCTGAACATGATGAAATTTTACTGTCTCACAAATGGCTGCCCATATTTCAAGTACAGAGCAATCAAGATTGATTACAGTGTTGGGACTATTTAGGCAGAAAATCCCATAAACAGTTTCCCCAAGAAACAAAACTTCAACTACAACAAATTAGCAATTAGCCACTATTTTTGGCATTCTGTATTTGCTTGAGGCACTTAATTCATTTCCTTTGTTCTGTTATCAGGATCCTTTATTAATTTACTGGAATGTTATCCTATTTTTCACTTTAATACACCAATAAATAATTCTACAGCTTTGTTTTAAAAGAACAAACATAACCCTAAATATTCCTAGGAGAAAATGATCTCAGGAGCAGTGCCAAAGCAATTTAACTAGTTATTCCTTTAAATTAAAACAATGAACAAGGAATACAATTCTATCAGACGTTCAATGGTAAGTTTTACTGAGTTCTTGGTATATTCTCTGAGCTTGGTTTTCTTCATACAAATATTTCATTACCAGCCTTCAAGTTAAAGAATAACTTACAAAAGGAAATCCCAATGTAATGGGAAACACCGCAGAAAAAGACTTATTTATGAAAACCATTCAGCTAACTCTTTAAGTATCCTGAAACTGCCTTCAATTGACAGGAAGTATATATTGGAGAAGTAGTCCTTCAAATACTCTGCTTCTCCAGAACAATATGAGGCCAAATCTTTTTGATGTTTTTAAATAGTTTCTCTGCTGACCTTTTGCTAGGCCTTTATGAAGCCAATAATAGATGTGGTACAAATAATAAAGTCACCTTATAATGGACATGTAATATTCATAACATAACAGCTTCAAATATTACTGATCCACTTCTCAAGGTCCTGCTAATGTGATATTTAAAGTCCTACACCATTGGGGATAAAGCTGTACAATGAACTGCACTTTATTATCTATGTAGGCCTGAGTTTTAAAATCTTTGAGATGTGTCCTTTTTACTCTGCATATATTGAAAACTAACTTTGTAGGGCTAACATCAGCTTTTGAATTTCCTTATTCAATCTTTAGGTAAAGGTAAAAGTTCCTCTTGCACATATGTGCTAGTAGCTCCTGACTCTAGGGGGAGATGCTCATCTCTGTTTCAAAGCCGAAGAGCCAGAGCTGTCCGAAGATGTCTCCGTGGTCATGTGGCCGACATGATTAAATGCTGAAGGCAAACGGAATGCTGTTATGTTCCCACCAAAGGTGGTCCCTATTTTTCTACATTTTTACATGCTTTCAAACTGCTAAGTTGGCAGAAGCTGGGACAAGTAATGGGAGCTCACTAGGAATTTGAACAATTGAACTGCTGACCTTTCTGATCGACAAGCTCAGTGTCTAAGCCAGTGAGCTACCACATCCCAATCTTTAACTCCTAATAAGCAATGAAGTTTTCATTCAAATAGGTCTGTTTGGAAAATTTGTCACCATTTATTTATTTGTTTTCTTTTTTAAATGTTTTTTCATTATATTTTATTGCAATTTACCATATATTCTTAATTATATTGGAATTTGATAACCATTTAAAGGAAAAGCAAGACATACGCCTCTTTCTTCTGATTCTGTTCCTCCTGTTACTAAAAGAGCAGCAGCTGAGGTAACATGTTCGTCTCTGCTAAGGAGCAGCACATTTTATCTGGGAACACTTGGAATAAGCACTCTTTAAATCATTCAAAGTATAGATTATCTAAAGCTGGAAAGTGTCTCAAGTAGTGCTTAAAGTTGACTGAATACAACGTACCACATTTTTACTGAGTGTTATTCCATTGATATCAAAGGAATCATATTAACAACCTTTATTTCTCCACTTCAATTGCTTCACTTGGAAGGCAGAGAGGGAGTGGAAAATAAAGTAAATAGTTCCTTTAGTAGTTTTTGAGTCTAAATTCCAATATGTCTCTTTTATTAACAAGCCTGACTCACTGGCAGGCGTCAAAGTTAATCAAAGGACATTTTCCTTGATACCTTCTGCTCTATAAAGCTATAAGAAGAAGATATATATTAGTTGCTGGAACTTCACTTTCCTTAAGATAGATTTATCTCAAGTGTCTAAGGAATGGGGGAAATGAGGTACTGCTGCTCTTTCATTTGTTACTGCTTTTCCTTTATAAGAAAAGAGTTGGTGGATCTTGGACCAAACAATATTAAAAGCTCAGGTTATCTCTTTGCGGTTGAATTTTTATATCCATTCACGAAACTCCAAAGTGTTGCTTTGGGATGAATTTAAGTAATGGTAAATAATTTTTTTCATCTCTTTTATGGTAAATATTCTACCCAGGATCCCCTCAATTGGCACCCACCAGACACATATAAATAACACCTGATAAAAATCATCATGGTCGAAGTTACATTTGAGCAGCATTCTGTATCACACAGCAGCCAATCAGAAGTGTTCATGGAAAGATCATACACGTGAGCTGAGGTGACAATGATTTTTATGCTTTTTTACTCTAGCATTTAAAATAAGTTTCATGTGATCAAATGGGTGTAGTCAACCATCAAGATTAGTAACTAAATTTGTCATTAATTTCTCCAATCTCTTTTAAGCTGTAAGCACTGTTTAAACTGGTGCTTGCTACCTCATCTAATGGAAACAAATTCCAAATTTTAAATATACATTGGACAAAGAAGTATTTTCTTTTATTAATCCTATTTATCCTATTAAGATAACATCTTAGAAATTCTGGGATGCAGTCAGCTGATTATATCACTGGTTTCTGTACTCCAGACATTCAGATGAAATCTTATTGGGTAGCTCCATAAAAATTTGCAATTTTATATAACATTAATTTCTCCACTGCTGTTTGTTTTCTCTAATCAAAAAGTAGAAATAAGACACCTGAAGGCTTTAAAAGTATACCATCAATGACTTAAAATGAAGCACATTTTCACATAGCCATGTTATAATGAAATCTTTCATCTGTAGTTGGCAGAAAAAGTATGTCAATATAAATTGTTCCAGTTTGTTAAAAACTTAGGCTGGGAAATGATGCTTTACTTACAGATGTGACATGGGTCAGTAAAATAGTCTCATAGGAGCTGGAGTTTTTTTTAACACACATTTTATTTATTGCCTAGTAAATTAAATACCAAATTTCTTGCGAAAACCCTGACTTACCAAAGGCATCCCTTTTATCATTAGCACCAAATTTTTCGGAGAATAATAACCCACTTTTTATAGTCCAAGAGGCTAGAGCCTTAGGTGTTTTGAGAGAATAGGAGCAATCAGTGAGGAGCACTTTAACTTTTTCCCAGTCCTCATTTCCACCAATAAGGAACAGGGCAGAGTCAGATTCTAAGACAAGCTAACTAATCTTTGGGAGCCTTTTCTTGTTACAGTACATGCTTACACATCTAGCAATTTTGTAACTACTGATAAAAGGACTAATAACAGGAGCATCAAACTTGCACTGTCACATTGTTTTCACATGATATATTGTGACTCCCCCCCTTCACTAAAATAGGGGAGGTCATGGCCAGCATGTGACACATCCGGCCCATGGGCCACGAGTTTGACACCCCTGACTTACAGGAAAGTCTATCCAGATAAAACAGAAGTTAGATGAAGGAACTATGCTAATTAGGAAAAGAAAAAGAAAAAAACACATGCACAGAGGAGATAGTAAGCGTGTATAGTAAAACTGTAACATCATACAGTCATGGATGATATTCTTCAATATATAAAAGAAATATTTATTTAAACGAACTTGGTTCTTAGTGAATTTTGTTGTTGTTGTTTAGTCACTGTCATGTCCAACATTGTGGGCCACAGCATGCCTGTTCTCCACTGTCTCCCTGAGTCTGCCCAACTCATATTCATTGTCTTGATAACACTGTCTAACCATCTCATCTTCTGTGGTCCGCTTCTCCTGTTGCCATCTATTTTTTTCAACATTAGGGTCTTTTTCAATAAGACCTCTCTTTTCATTTGGTGGTTAAAGTATTTGAGATTCAGCTTCAGTTAATGAAGTGCAACAAAATAAAGAATTATTAACAAAAAGAAAATCTAAGAATGTTTTTTTCCAGATTTAAGGACCTAGGAAAATGCCAGAGACACAAATAGATATCCTGCAATGGGACACAATATGAAGTTTTTTCTTGGCACAATAAGTACAACAAAAAGTAATGTGACAATACAGCAAACCATATTTTACAGTGATGAAAATTTGGGCTTTGCTTATTTCCTTCCGTTTCTTCTTTTGGCACAGCCACGTGGAAGGTTTTGAACATGCATGCTTGGCTTCTGTCTGAACTTGAGAGATGAACACTTTTGTTTTGTTTGAATCTGGCAGAAGATTCAGAAATGTTTCTGTTTTTGATTAATTTCTGCTTGCCAATTTATCTGAATTATTTATGGCATTTCTATGCTAATGTCAACAGCAGAAATATTATCTAAGTCATTTTTAAAACAGTCACAACAAAGCTTAGTGATGATTAGTCTCAACAAGGCCAGAATTGTAGGCATGCAACCCATATGTGTCTTCTCAAGTGGCAGGAAGTGATTATTAGCTACTAGTCCTTTCAGCATGTATTTGGAACAAAATAAACAGATGGCCCAGCTCTGGTATGGGAAACTGAAGCTAATCCTACTAGACTTCCCTATTCTATTCAACTGAAGTTAACAATCTGTGGCCTAAGATTGCCAGCAATCATTTGCTAACTTGAAGTGTCCTTAGAACACGCTGTTCCATTGCATAAAGTGCTATTACAAAAACAAGAGAGAAATCAGAAGTGCGTACACTTCAATAGGTGCCTGAATGTGGAAAAAACAAACTATAGAAACATAGATTCTTCAGTTAGTCACATACTGCTTATTCCTTCTGCTAGCACAATATATTTTTAATAGTGTCATTTACTGAAGAAGCTACAAATTAAGAAATAAAAACATGACTTACAAGTCAATATGCCCATTCACACAATATTCAACCAATCATCATATGATTTAGCACAATACAGAAATCTATCATTGGAAAAAAATACAAATGTGGATTGCCTCTATTGGGATCTTAGATTCAACACATAATCAATTCTGAAAGCAATCCCTTGGCAGAAAACTTTCACTCCTATTCTGTAACTGTGGAGATCCCATTTTCTTTTGAACTTGATTAACTTTATTTTACCTTCTAGCCATCTCTCAACTGATAT